>MU254274.1:0-18272 GCA_019669825.1 Calycina marina
CGTTGTGGCACTTGTGGGAAGACTGGTCATAATTCAAGAACATGTCAAGACACTATAACTGTAGAACCTTTAATAGATCCGCAATTAGTTTGGTTTAGTTCAATTTAATTTGTTGTTGTTGTTTAATATTAGTTTTTCGTACGAAGGTAAATAAAAGTTAACCGGATACTGATAAACCACGTTAAGGTATTTTGGTAATTACGGGTGCTGACTAAGTGGCTCATGAATTCCTGCATACACTGTTGGCGGTCGGGCACGAGATTACAAACTTGAACAAAATCATGCGGCTATCACGTGACGGTACTGCAGTCTCAGGTTCCTATGTTACTGTTGAGTGTTCAGCCTTTCCCCTAGATGGAAAAAAGCCATTTCTCTTGAGTTTCGTGGTGTCGTTTCTGGTGCGTGCTTGGCGGAAGTGACAGGCCCTCCTACAGATTGATCAGAACCGATACTCCCTGGCATATATTGCCCTAAGGGTAGATACTAGCTCATAAGGCAGAATCTGACCTCCCCAGGGTATTTTTGAAATGCTATTGAGGTGTGTTTTTTTTTTTTTAAAAAAAAAAAAAAAAAAAGATTCGAGTTGTTCGCGAAGTCTTTCTCTTTAGGTAGATATCCTACGGAAATAACATTAAGATCATGTGACTTTCAGCTTACCTTCCCGTTGGTACTCTTGATGGAAACACCCATTACTTTTAGGTCTTGCTTGCAGGTCCATCGATGTGAATGCTGACTATTATACTGACTTTTCAAACGTTATGATCACCATCTTTACTCCCCATCTCGGTGAAGAAGCATAGGTATTTTCAAACGTCACGAGGCGGAATGGCAACATCTCTCCTTACTAAATCCCTTGTGACATCTCCTCACAAAGCTTCTGACAGCAGCGTTGGGGGATGCATAGAGAAAGGAGACGTCCTACTACAAGATCCAAGACGTAAAAGAGCTGAGAAAACGAGCCAAAGCAGAGACGTCTGTGATTACTATTCAGATTCTTACTAAAACCCGATATTTATGAGAATTCCGGCATATCGTTCTACCCAAAACAACCAATGTGCCGTTTTTCCTCCACGAAAACCACCGTCCTCAAAAAATACTAAAAAACTAAGCTAAATCCCATTACTAGCACACGTAAACGGCCCACTGAAGCTGCCGGCCTCATAACCATCAATAATCGACTGGACACTTGTATATGTGCCCGCGCTCAAGAAGAAGCAACCCGTACAGATGATCGCGACGTTCAGACCAAACATACTGTATCCGTATGGCGTCTTTGGATGGATGAGGCCCGTGTACTGGCCGTCCACCCTGCGCATGCGGATGTATGCGACGCCCCAGAAGATGAAGCCGAAGAAGGAGTCGAAGAGCGACGACATGAGCGCCAGCAAGTCGGAGAAGAAGGGGATGACCTCGGCGATGACGAATGCGGCGAGCCAGGTGGCGGCGAGGATGCCGCCCCAGGCCGCCCAGCCCACAACAGTGTGCGAGGTCTTGTGGCGCGTGCCTTCAAAGATGCGGAAGAAGATGAAGCGTGCGGAGACTGAGGCGTAGAGGACACCAAGGAAGATAAGCGTCGGGATCATAAAGGAGAAGGAGACTTTTTTAAAAACCTCGTTTCCAAGCGACCCGAAAGCTGGAGCGGTCATGTATTGGTTTCCGGTGAAACCGTATACAACACCGCCAACGACGCTGAAGACGATGACTTCACAGATCGTGATGGCCCAGAGGGCTTTGGGGAAGTCTTTGGGGTTCTCCATCTCGGCGATGAAGCTGGGGAGGGTGATTTGGCCGATAAAGGTGTAGGCTATGTTGAGGAAGGCATTCATGCCTGCGACGAAAGTTACGCCTTCGACTGGAATGGCGGTCACGATTGGCTCTCCATTAGGAAGTGCTAGGCCGGTTGTAAGGTCAGTCGCGTTGGGATCGAGCGTGTATCCGAAAGGATGGGATTCGACTCCGGAAAAGACTGCTGCTAGGAAGACAGACACGAAAGTGAAGAATGCTGATGCAGTGGCGAGCTTTGAGAGAGTGCTGAATGTCCTTGGGAGTGAACAGAACCAACAGACTATGGCTGCAATAATGGAGAAAACGACGGTGCATTGCGAGTGACTGGTGATGGTGTTCAGATACTTTGCGGTAACCAAAACATGTAGACCCTGTGGAAGTTAGTTTTTGTTGGAAAAGGTGCATGTGATGAAACGTACCTGGATGAAGCAGTTGTTAAGAATGAACATGACTGCGGTCGCATACCAAACCCATTTCTTCCCGAAGAAGAGCATTTGGCCAATATCACAGACGTCTCTGACTTCTGGATGGCGCACACAGAATTCCCTGGTATTTCATTAGTTGGGGTCTGTTTCCAAAATGTGCGTGACATACCAGACCACAAGCGAGGTATAGAGCACCACTGCCGCCACTGCGACAGTCAAGATCAGACCCGGAACCAGACCCAGAACACTGTAAGAGTATGGGAATGACATGATCGCCAAACAAATATACTCGGAGAAGAGCAAAGCTGCCGTCTATCCACCAAAGTCAGTACTTCCGCATACCTTCATAGAATTTCAAGACAACTGGTCCTGCTCGGACTAGTTTAGCTGTGCGCGTCAACGTACCTTCTGCCAACTACACGTTCGGTATTTGATCGCATTATCGGCCTCCATCTCAATTTGCTTGCCCAGAATGTCACTTCCGGAATCATCGCCAAAATCATATCCTTGGAGATGTCCTAGCACTGGCGCAATACGTCCCCCGGTCGCTCCATTGCTCGCACCATATTTGCTTCTCTGCCCCCCCTCAGCATCTATGTTTCTATCATTGCCGAGCTTCTCATCAAGTTGTATTTTCTTGGCTTCGTCGGTCGACGAGCGGTCGTTATTCATCGCCATTTTCGGGACGGGAAATGAACTAATGGAGAGTAATGAACGGGGTGGGATAAAGGTCGTATCGGTAACATCAACTGCGACTTGCTTATGGCTAAAGGAAAAGCTGTTAGAATTGCACAGAGGATGGACTGCGCGATATAATGATTGATTTGAACAAAACCTGAGAGCGGAAGAGAGAGGAGAGAAAGCAAGTGTTGAGTGGGGTTCCAAGAAAGGGTTTTCAGGCAGGATCCAGCGACATGGTTAGGTTAGGTAGGATAGCTCTTCCCGCCGTTGCTTCTATGGGGGAGATGGATGCATCATAACTATGACCAAGATCGACATGGCACAACCAATTAGTCATCATCTTCTCGAAGAACTCTTCTATGGGTCAAATTACGGCACAATGAGCTTCTGACCTATCACGGGACTTGATGCGATGCATGAAAAACCGATGGGAATTTAATGATGATCGCAGTGGTTCTACTAGCTTGAGGCTACCTTACGGAGTACTCGTCTGGTGGCGTTGCTTGCTTAGATCAGACCCTGAAAGGTGGCTTGAACCAGGACATTAAGTAAAACCTGTAGTTCGAACTGAAGGTCTCGGGTTCTTCTGGAGCCGGTTACATTTACAAATTGCATCTTGCAAACCACTTCCTTCGACCATAAGTATATACAAGAGTATGCACATTGAATCTGGTATCGAAATTGGCTCCCGTCTTGGCATGACGTATGACCATTAAGGCTTACGTACGGGGCAAAGATCGACTCAGGAGCCTCCGAAATCTATCAATACTCAATTGCAAAGACTAGCAGCTAGCGCGTCTACTATAGGATGCCAGGATATTTGTACAGAAGTGATAGAACTAGTTTGCCTCCTTGCAGATTCAATAGCAAAGCGACTCGGGAATGGTCGGTACAAACAACTTGAACTACCTTGAAATGTTGCAACCCAAAGAACAATGAGAGTAGCACTTAGACATAACGCAATTCAGCCAAGTTATGTGCGCAAGCAAAGTCTGCATCCTCGACGACGTTCCTAGTTGCAACATAGCAGCAACATGGAGTAAAATGACGAAGAGGCGCATACAGGTTTGATTATACCTATGCCAACATCCGAAGCGCGCATAGCTTACAGGTGTAAACCCATTCCGGTCCACTACACGTCAGCCTCGATAACTCACAACTTTGCACAGCATAACCATCTAGAAGTTTGGTACATGGCACATGGTACAAGCGTTGCATCGTCTCGACGAATGCTGTAATACAACTCGTATCGTATATATCTTTCCCCGCTTTCGGTCTTGATATTACCATTACCAAACGCCGCCCAAATTATCCGTCAAGAAACTCGTGGTCAGACGCAGAAAAAACGCTGAGCGACAACTACCAATCATCGTCGTCCGAGCCGTAATCTACCAAGCTCATTCCAGATTTCGGCGGTGGTACTGAAGACGCAGCTTTCGGTACCGCAGCAGGGACTTCCGCTCTCGACGTCTTCACATATTCTGCCATCTCAGCCTTCTCGGCAGTCTTCGCAACGGGCGCGGCTTTCGTTTCATCTGCTGCAGGCTTCACAATCTTCTCCTCCAGCGTACTGGCTCGCCTAACCTTAACACCTTTCACCAACCCTTCCTTCTTCTCTCTTTTTCTCTTCCTCCCCATAGCCGCCGCCCAGTCGTCTCCGCCCTCCCATCCCTCCGCGCCCTCCTCATCTCTCGCCCGTTTATCAACCTCTTCTTGCCGCTTCCGAAACGCAATCAAGCTCTCCTGCGTCTCCTTCTTGACCCTAGCTTCTTCTTTACGCGTAGATTCTAAAACTTCGTCTAAAAACTCAATCTCATCGGCGTCAAGCGTGCGGAATTGGTTTTTTATCTTGTTGGCTTCTTCGAATGCGTCTTGTTTCGCAGCTATTTCAAACGAATATCTAAGTGATCAGTCCAAGAACTTGTTTTGCTTCCATATACTTCTTCTTCATCCTTTGCAGGACGCAAGAGGGGAAGGCATAACAGGGCCAAAGCGAGAGACTCTCAAATACCTTTATTGGCTTCGAGGGTTTCGAAGAGGGAACGCTGATTTCCTGGTACGGCGGCGGCGGCTTTGGCGGCGCGCTTCAATTCTATTTCTTTCTGGGCAGCGAGCCAGGCGTCATCGCGCTCGATGGGGGCGTCGAGCGTCCCAGAGGAGACGAAGCCTGATGACATCTTGCTGTGCTGGGTTTGGATTCGGGTGCTGAAGCCGTGGATGTCTTCACTGAGGCTGAGAGCTTAGATGCGCAAATGGGAACATTAGGGCGTGGATCTATGAAAGTGCCCCGCAGTAAGCGAGATGGAGGAGTTTTCAAGGAGCATTCCTCACAACGTGTCACTTGCTTCACTTTGATTCGCTTGCTTGAACTGCGTGACTTGTTTCGCTATCAACTATATTGTATCACAAACACTATGCAGCATAAAGGGGTACTTTCTACCAAGCGAGAGGCATTCCAAGTGAGAAATTCTTTCACCGACAGATCCAGTTCAATTAGATATGACCGGCTAAATCCACTTTACTTCCAACCTCCTCAGCTCTCCCTCCCATAGCTCCATAATCCATACTTACGGATCATCTTGGACTTCACTCCCCCGCTAATTCGCACGCATAAGCTCCAGTGACGTCCCTAAACCATTTCCCAAAACCATCTTCCCAAAACATCACCGTAGACTCGGATTCCTTCCATTGTTCTTCGCGAGGCGCCAATGGCCAGCATTGCAGGCAGTACCTGTGGCATACCTATGGGAAGAGAGAATTACAAATAGGCTAAAACTGCCACCTTTCTGGAGGGGGTTTGAAAGTCTTTAACTCGGGAGAGCCTTTCACGACACATCGGGTGTTTTTTAATAGAATATTCACTCAAGCATGGCTTCTACTCAAGTTACCCAGTAAGTTTTCTCGCGCGAGCTCTAGTGGGAGGATTGAGTTTTCTGCTGGTGTTGAGAAGTGTCGATCTGCCGGCGAAGAGGGCGATTTGAGTGTGAGTTGAGCTTGGGTACCGGCGGATGTGTGTGAGAGGCAAGGTGTTTGCGGAATGGGATTATTTCGATACGTGGAGGGAGATGCAGAAGATCCCGAAGAGCAAGGTGAGGAATATTGGGGTTAGCAACTTTGGCACCCAGCATTTGAAGAGGCTGTTGGCCGATCCTAGCTGCAAGGTACGTTGTCCTTTCCTTTTCAAGTTTATTTTTGTGTGTGTATGAGGATACCGTGCTGATGAAATTACAGGTCGTCCCGGCAGTCAACCAGATTGAACTGCACCCCAACAACCCGTCGCCCAAATTCGTCGCCTACAACACCTCCAAGGGCATCCACTCGACGGGCTACTCATGTCTTGGATCCACTGACTCACCGCTGTACAAGGACCCGACGCTCCTGGCGCTGGCCAAGGAGAAGGGCAACTCGCCACAACAGTGCCGCCTGGCCTGGGGTATCCAAAAGGGATGGTCGGTCATTCCTAAGCCGTTCAACGCGGATCGCATCCAGGTCAACCACCAGCTCAACGCCTGGGAGTTAACGGACGAGGAGATGACCAAGCTGAATGGGATGAAGGATCGCTTCAAGGTCTGTGATGATGCTTGGATCCCAATCACGGTCTTTGCTGACGACGAATAGATTAGGTTGGTAGATGATGTAGATCATACTACACTTTGCATATAACGTCATGTGCGATCGACCCTTTCTGAGGGTGTTGGTTAGTCATGCGAACTGTCATATGGGCTGTTGACATTCGGACCGGTAGGAAGGAGGATGCAGCAGATTCCATAGTTTCTTTCGATTCTGCGTTTCGCAACTCGTCATCCTCCGTTATATCACCCCAAGTCTTTACTCAAGTGGGAAATTGGCTCCCC
This sequence comes from Calycina marina, assembly GCA_019669825.1. NCBI lineage: Eukaryota > Fungi > Ascomycota > Leotiomycetes > Helotiales > Pezizellaceae > Calycina > Calycina marina. The sequence continues at coordinate 6,746 of MU254274.1, forward strand.
ACGCTGAAATGCCATCTAGGATCCCAAGCCTGCTTCAGTGAAGGAATGACGCTGTCGAACATTGATCCCGCTTGTCATTCAAGTCTAGTGACTCTCGTATTCAGCAAGTCGATTGACTAATATCATCTTTGAGTGATCAAATGTTCCAGTCATCCTATTTATCAGTAGTCTGACAGACCGATGGTAGCTCCGGGATCACAGTGCCTGGGTCTTTCTGATATCAAGCACAGAATTGGGACTGTTTCAAAGCGGCTACTGATGGCATTTCCTCACCATGGTATGTTTCATCATCTTGTTTTTTCCCACTTGCTGGCCTGACCCTCACCGCAACACAGTAGTGCCCTACTCTTAGCTCAGACCAGTGATTGGTTGGCTGATTTATTCATACACAGTTCCAGCCATCCGTTTGGATAACCAGTTACTGAGCTGCATCTATCTGAGGAGACGCAGCTCACTTCATCACACTCGTGTGATCAGCAACCTCCTCCGCTGCGCGGTCTGGCTTCTATCTACGCATATATTCCATATTCATGACAGAAGTGCTCTGTGGCTGAGGTATAGGGCTCTGACTCGGCGGCCAACTGTCTTTCTGTTTCTACGGTCCCTAGATACCTGATGGGCTACTGCCAAAATAAAGCAACCATGATTTTACGACCCCCTGTTCCTAACAGGGACACCCTTCCTGAAATCGTTCTCTCCCGTCCAAATCGCCCGTTCTGTAGTCCTGTAACCCCCCGCTCTTCAACGCCCTGACTACCCCAAATATCGTGTGAACGTGTGGGCGCTTCTGTGGGCCCAGTGCCTGATATGTGCTCTGTGAATTGGTGGCATCCATATATGCTGGACCTCATGGAGAGTCCTTTGGCTCATCCTAAACTAAATCGAGATGGAATCGCATACTCAGCGAGTGCCATTGATACTACATACTTCGTGGATGTATACCTGGGATGGTGGTGACTTCAGGATCCAAATGGAGGCTTTGCACGACTAAAGTCTGGATATGAAGAGAGTTGAGAGGCCCCTTACGCATTGCAGCAGCGGCACGTTGGCGCTTGTCACCGTACAACATCTTCCCACTGGTGCAAAGACCGGACTTGGAGCACTAGCTGATGAATTGTCCCGTTGAAAGGGGCTCTAAGATTGGGCTATGGCTACTCTGCGCCCTGGCACGCCTTTAGCTTCTGATATGCGGTAGATAAGGTATGCAAGCATGCTCTTCGAGCATAGCAAGCTCAACATGGATGGGTGCTGCTTACCCATCTCTGAGACAATATATGCTATTAAGTCTTTATAAGCATTGACTTAAGTCACATCCATGTTCCCAAGGTCCCAACGAATGGTGAGCCTGTGGCGAGGTTGTGGTTATCTAGCTCTATATTTTTAACAACAACGTGGAGATGAGTGGGAAGCTTAATGGAATCAAGCGATGGAGCATTGCCACATTAGCTTTAACCTGAACCCGACTCTGGGCCAGAGAACCATCTCAGGCGTCTCCGCTGTCCTGCATACGCTTGCGGGACAGCTTATTCCCTCCAGCCATGTCGACGTTGATGGCTGTAAGTCCAGCAAGGTGCTCCAGCCGAGCATGATTGTAGTGTCAAATGGCCGCTAGTTCTGGCTACTGGTTATCGCGTCCACAATCGAAAACAATATCAGCACTAGATTTCTGAAACGCTTGTAGGTTCTAACCTCTGGCCGGCGACCATACGCCATTTCTTTGGCGAACTCGATCTTGTACAGAAACACGTCGGGATACCAACCCTGTTTGCTCACTTTGTTCGACAAATTACGTTGGTACCAGAGTAGACCAAATCTGTGTCCAGGCAAAGCTACTTTACGCGAGAACAGCCACCTAAGTAGCAACATGGATACTGCTTCTCACAGTCTCAACTCATTGATGAGTTTCACTGTCTGAAGCAGTTGACATTGAAACGGTCGAAGATGACCAGGTCTGGGGTTGTCGGAGTCAGCAGCGATTCCGAAGAAGTCGAAAAGCTTCCTAGATACTAGCGGAAATCCAATTCATTAGATGGCAACCCATCCCTAGATCTGCTGCGACAACTTTGCCGCTCTAGCGGTTAGGGATGCAGTTGTCGCCACGACCTACTACTGGGTCAAATCATCAGCCTCCTGCAGTGTCTATGCCTTCCATTTGGCATTCTTGGGAACGAATATTTTTCCCCAAATGATTTCAAAACACGTTTAGTAGGGATGCGCAATGAATAAATAATAGTTGACGTGGTTCATCACCGAGCGGCGCACTTTTCCCCATCTTATCATCTACCAACTTCAAAACGCGATTTATTAACAATTACTAATGGAATCTCAAACTCAAAAAAACACGAATCCTCCTATCTATCAGCGCCATTCGAACATCCAAAAAGCCTAGCTATCGATATGATTTCAAGATCTGATCTATGACATTTCTCGATCTACATTACGGGCTAGAATGACTGGTCGACTGGCTCGTTGCAAAATTAAGGCCAATCAATTCTCACAGATTCACCGAGCGAGAAGAAGTTGGCTACAGTGAAGCGTTCTTGCAAGCCGGCAGCAACTCCTCATAGGTTTCCTACCTCAACATAGCCCCAAGTGGACCATCTCCAGATCTCAGATGCGGTAACATAATACACAGTACAACAAAACAAACACACAGCACACACACAATTCTGTAGATCCGGGAGGGCATCTCCACTTCCTGCAACCGTATCCTGCTCTACAGATTCTTAAACCCTCATTAAAACGGCATACCATCTCGCAACAATGTCCTGAATCAATGACACTGATTTCCGGTATTATGAACTGTAACTGATAGAAAGCACTAAGATTGTGTGGGTCGGTAAGTTGGCTACAGAAGTCCGTAGAGACAGGGAAGTCTTGCCTATTATAGAATCTACCACCCCAACAATGCGAAAGAATGATGCCGAGAGAAAGCACCTGCACCATTAGGCCGAATTAGTTTCCTATTGAGAATGTCAAGACTTCTGATATTTTCAGGCACGGCTGTACTTCAGTGTCGAGAATCCTGAGGACAAATCAGTCTTCGACTTAAAAGACGACAGGCATGTTGTCCACCCACCGATATCGGGAGTAGGGTTTCCTCCAGATAGTGTGATAAGTCGTAGCCAGATTCTATGGTAAGTGGTAAATGGGGCTTAGCAGGTTGACTGCAGCTGGTTGAGACTATAATTCGCCTCGTACCGTTTTAGCTGTAGATCCTTTGCCATTGTTCTGGGTCTTCAGTTTCTCTGGGCCAAGACTTGCCGTCATTTGACACGCAGCAAGACCGTAAGGAGTATTATCCCAGGAGCAGTTGAGTCACTGCGACGCGAATGTCAGTCATCGCAATCAAAAAAAATAAAAAATATCAGATTACTGCGCAAACGAGTCGACATGGGTTAGTGAAGTTGAGAATACTGAATATACAGTTTCCCGTTTAAAACAGGAGAGGTCGAAATAAGTTCAAAAAGAGTCGCTTGAGCCCTGACTCAGCACCAAGCTTAATAGCTTAAGTTTATTCACCTAATGGCATCCCGTGCAGCGGCACCCAAGGCTCAAGTGGGAAGGATTGATCCAGGTGATCTAATGTTGATGTTGCTGGTGCCGATCTGAGAACTGCGATTCTCGTGCAGTAACAAACCAGAAGCCTTGCTGGTCATTTGGACGCAGTAATAAGGCATACGGAAAGGCCCCAAACTTCTAGAGGTTGGCGGCGACACGTTGCCGACTCTCTTAGTCCGGTGCCATATAGCCACTTACTCATTAGCCCATGGTAAGAAAGCATCGTGTTTTGAAGATCAAGGAATTTTCTTCCACAGCGGCGCAGGTAGGTCAAGACCAGGGGAGTGGAGATGAACATACAAGCCTGTAGATATATGATACAGATGGGCCATAGGGCTATAATAAGGCTGCCTGTTGCGGGATTTCCCAATAGATACCAAAGTAGGTGGGACTGTTCTCGTTTGTCGTTTGGAGCTAAACGAACGAGCTGCCCTCCGCATTAGGACTAGTCTCTATTTGTCTGGAAGCATTGTGGCCGTTGCATAAATTCAACCCCCCGCTCGCAAAGGTCCTTGCGGCTGTAAATTATGGCCACAACTTGGCATTAGTTTGAAAGGAATTAGAGGATGGGGCAATGAAATTTACCTACAATAACATATCAATGTGAAGTAAATACTTCTTTGGGCGCAATATATCCAGCTCGGTTCCACCATGTTGCACAGAGAGATATCTGCTTTGCATACCGCATTCGTTCCGTTTCCGAGCCAACCAATTCAGTCTCAATATTATGGTATATTGTGAGCATCTTCTGCGGAACGTCCCAACAAGATAGATGAGGCATCTCTTCTCTGTGGTTGTTTTCCGCAAGATACTAGTCGAGTCGAGTAGACAACAACACTATCAGACATATTTGATGTTTTAGTTTCTTCGAAACAAGCAACCTATGACCGTACGGTCGGCTCGACCGTTGGAACTGTTACAAATGCGATTCTATTCCACGGACACTGATGTTCGTTGGACAGGTGGTAGACCGAGCAAATGCTGCTCCAATCGCCAACGAGAAGGATCAAGGTACGTTCTATATCTATCCCTTAAACCCGCCATCTCATGTAGGGGCTTTTTTAATCTTAAATTACAGTGCGATCTGGTCGATTTGGAATGCTCTCAATGTATTGGGGCCGACAAGACTTGTCTGTGGTATCGCAGTCAGACGCATTTGATGTTCCGGGACGAGAATGTCAAAGTATTACAGAAAGTCAAAACAACAAGCAAACCACAAGCAAAGAAAAAGAGCCATCGAAACGCGAGCAGAACCGCATCCTCAAACCCGTATGGCTTGCAGCTACCACTTTCCACGGATGCCACCTCAAATGCCGGGCGAGTTGATGCAAGCGATGACATATTCTTTGGCGGCAATACATCAGCAAGCAGTATCCACGATAATGTCATAGAACCAGAACTTACCAGTGGATTGCTTCCCGCGGCTATAGAAGATGAAGGTGTTGCTTTTTTCTTCACTCATTTCGTCGCTGTAAGCCACCCGATTACTACCACCTGAAACTTCCATGACTAAACTTATATGCAGGCAATTTCTCCAACCATTGGGCCCTCAGAAGATCCTAGAAAAGCCCCGTTCTGGTCATGGATGAGCAGTAGTTCGCACTTCTTCAATGCTGTGTCATGTGTAGGCCTTTCTGAACTCTCGCATGTGACCTAGGACGGTGGCTTGAAGGTCAAAGCCAGAGAGAAACATGTCAAGATCATGGTGTATGTCGGCACTCCATTGTAGAATATAGCCGAGGCGGATCTACAAGGGGCGCTGAAGACTGTGATGGTTAGTACTATTCTTTGCGGTGGGAGTATGTTTAAAATGAGATGAGCACTAAAAGTTTCTGTTACTTGCTATCTTTGAAATCGTCAATTCAAATGCCAAGCTCTCAGCTTCCTCATGAATCGTGCTTATTGACGGAGCTGCTGATTTCTTGGTAGAGATAAGAAAACGCAGTGTCAGCACTGAAGAGCCACTGCTGAGAATGCAGCTTCAGTTGGCTTTTGCCGTGGTAAGTCGGAATTCTACTTTCAACACTTGTGGCATGCTAACATGTGAATGTTTCGTACGTTACTTTCAGAGTTGACGTACACCTTCTACTTCTTGGAGTGGTCGATGGATCGTGCAAATGCACAGGGTATGGAGGATATGCCAGCAGCAGAAACTGTCGGCATCATCAGTCTGTTTATGAAAATGTCGCAGACAGGAGACATGGCCAGCTCATATCCCCGCGATATCATCCAAAGAGCTTTGAGGTTCGAAGGAGATTGTCAGGATTGGGAGCGTCAATTTTCGTCAGTATGGCGTTACAACACGATAATGATTAACGGTACTGAAAAAGAGTTATACGGTGATCGGTACCACATGTACCGCGACATTTTGACGGCAAGAATATCGAACCATTATCGCTGGTGCCGCATGCTTGTCTACAATATAACTCTCCAAATCGCCAGGATTCTGCTGGGCTCTTATAAGTACACCGATCTGCGGACGGAATCATTCGAGATCACGGCCAGTAGGGCAGTGGGAGTGTGTCAATCCTGACTAGTCAGTTCATACGACGCAGCCCAGAGACCTCTAGCTAATTATTTGGACCACACATGTCCCCCCAAGCTGTCTATTTAGCCAGAATGCTATATCATTGACTGGCATTTTCAATCAAAATTCCCGTTAGCCGTTACAGGAGGAGCTAGCTCCGTACCTCTCCACTTACCTGAATGGCTTGTCAGAAATTTTGCGAAAATCGGCACACGATGGGAGCCGCATACGCCCTGGAGTTGGTACCGATCACACAGAAGGCCCATGGATGGAGAGAGCTATGTCCCTGGTCGAGCGACGTGCTAGGTGAAGCTGGTGAGCCTCAAAGGCTTATTCCAGACTCGCCACACACTGACTCGGATATGTTGAATACCGCATGACAGACAAGATGTTCAGCCAGCTATTTCAAACGGACTAGAATACGCAAACTTCCAGATCCAGACAGACTCAGTACTCCCACTAGTCCACCCAGTGCGCCCCTGACCTTGGATTGGGTGATTGATTAGAAGGACTGGGCGAAGTCCAAGGTTACCAATCCGACTGGAAGACTGACAGTCTAAGGAGATCGCTGCTGAGAAGAATATCATATAGTAATAAATCTACCACAATTTAGAGTATAAAGTAGTGGATATACTCTAATGAAGTAGAAGTTGTGTTTTCAATATTAAGAAGGTCTGTTGTTGTCATACTTAACCAAGTAGCCGAGGAAAGGAGTAAAAAACAACACATGTACTGACTACAATATTATTACAGACTGGATATTTTTAGGCCTGACTACTCTCGATGTATTCTTGTGTACAATAAGCATAACGCCAAACATTCTGGCCCTTCGTATTATAGTGAGTTTCAGTGCGAGGGTAATAGCCTCTTTGTGATTCTTCGGAATATTGTTGCCATTCACAACAGTCGCTGGCATGGCCTATTTAATCTTGTTGCTTGGGTGGTACAATTCTCTTGTTACTTTGGCGGCTAGCAAGCTAATTTCTTTAGCAGCGTCGATATCCAAATATTCCCCTATACTAAGCAACACATGAAGATCTGTCAAGGAAATCTAACAGTCTTCCATAACTCCTAGTACCTTGATCAGGCTGCTTTCTGCCAGCCAAGACACTGGTCCAATTCCTTTATCGTCCAAACACACAGCTCTTCTTTGTTAGAGCCTACAAGCAGAGGAAAGTTCCTCTCACTTTCTACTGTAGCTTCCCCGACCGGCGGGCGAGTGTGAGAGGCCAAACCTCGATAACTCAAAGGTAAGATTTCAGTATTAAACTATGAATATAAGAAGTACATGAGGAGCAAGTACAGGCGCGAACTCTTGCTTCTTATATAGACGAGAAGGAGTGTCGTAGAATCCTCTAGATATAGCAAAGAAACAGAGAGAAAAACATAGAAGCTTTGTAAGCAATGGCACGTGATTAGCCCGAGACTCAACATGGGTTCTAACCCTTACAGGGAGGTATTTTTATGCAATAACAGAAGACATACGAGCCCTCCTGGCTCGTTCCACTGACTTGCTTTCTGGCGTATTCTTGTATGTAATTCATTAGCTTAGCACGTCCTAATACCCTTCGGGAGGTCTCCACAACGGACGAAAATAATAATAATTATCATCATCATCATCATCCTCATCACAGTACCTTGTTAACAACGTCCTTTTCTTGCAACGCCATCTTCTTCTGGCGAGTATTGTATCTGTGCTGCGGTGGTTCATGGCTTGGCTTTACACCATGATCCAGCTTAGCATGCTTGCTCTGTTGCTCTTCCAGTGACTGTCATGGACGTACTACATGTACAAATGGCTTGCGGTTCAGCATTGGTGCGTTTAGAACTTCAGGAACGTGACCCGTGAAGTACGATCTATGAGTAGGAAATTTACAATTGGAGATTCGGATTTATATCTCTTGGCACTGTTATTTCTAGATTTTTCAATTGCGGAATCCGACTTGGGGCTATTGCCAGTTGGTCATTCTGAGGATGTTTACCAGGGCTCTTCTAGAGTTAGGGATCTTTGACTTGGTTCTTTTGTCTCAATTTCCTCAACTTCATTTGGATTATATTGAGCTTCAACCCCATCAAGCTCTTCGTCTGTGAAGCTTGGCACGTCAGCAGGAGGCGTAAAGGCCGACAGTCGTACTTTGGGTATTGTCTGACTTGGGGATTTCGTGCTCTCTGAGTGTAGCCGTGAATCTGATACTAGAGAAGTATTTCCTCCGCCCGGCGAGCTAAAGCCACCACTAGGTGTCGGCACTACGGCTGTCTTCGCTGGTCGTCCTCTCTTCTTCCGATCGTCGAAGTAGCTCTTACGACCTCACGGCTTGAATGGCGGTCGCAGTCGGAGATCGATATTTCCCCCAGGCGAGTACTCGTCTACCTTCACAGTGCTATATTTCTGCATGTATCCCATCTCCGGGCAATACACCTCAAAGTGATTGCTTGTCTGATGTGACAATCCGAGGTAAATACCAACTCTAGCGCGATCCATCAACTTATCAGTCCTCTGACCAGGTAGTATTGTATCCTTCTTGATGTACGCATAGCACTTCAAGCCAAAGACTTCGATGTTGTCGATGTCAGGCTTCTTTCCAGTATATGCTTTAATGGGACTAGTGATCTTATCGCCAATCACCGGACCGATTGCAGTGCAGTTGCGTATCGTTGTGTCGAACTCGATAGCTCCATCCTAGAACTCTACTGGCAAGTTGGCATCCTTCAGCAATGCTCTAGCATCAGATTCGGCTGTTTGAACCTTACGCTTAGCGGGACCGTGTGACGAGAACTTGCAGGTTTAGTACGCTCCATTAGAACTCTTCCCTCGACTTACCATCCATTAATAGCCTTTAAGATCTCTGGGGCATTATCAGAGCGAGCGTGCTCTACTGTCTTGCTGGCAGCACGCTCCTCCTTCCATACCTCAAGTTCGTAAGTAGCCTAACCCTTCGTCTGCAATGGTATAGTCCATTCTCGTCGAGTGTGAGCGTCAATAATCAGCAGGAAGTAGATATTTCCGCCTATAGAAAATGGGAAAGGTCCCGCGATATCACACTCACTCAGTTCAAGCTTTTCAGAAGTATAAACTGAGAACTTACGGTTGATCTTCTCCTTCATCTTGGTAAGAGCGCACACTTCACATATGTGCTCCACAGCCTCGACGTTAACCTTAATAGGCTTCTCAAGTGTCGTAACCTTGTGCAGTTGGCGTAGCTTGCGTGCGTTCAGATGAGAGAAGCGTCAGTGAAACAACACATATCTTTTATGATCAGTCTTAGTGTGTAGGAGTCTGATATCCCTTCTCCGGAGAGCTCTACAAGATCGTTGAAGGAAAAGCCATCTCTTTTGCGGCGGTGTATATATGTGTAACCAAGTATAATCCATTTGACTGAGTTGCAGTGACAATTGGCTTTCGGCCATAAACTAAACGCATTTGTTTTGAATTAAAAGAGCCTATTGCGCCAGCTTGGCAGATTAGTCGAACGGATAACAGGTTCAGTTCGCTCCTAGAATCGGTACAAGTGACGCTCCAGTGATATTCATCCATGAGCCATCATCGCAGACTACTTCACTTGCCCCATCTCTTCTGAATAGAGATCTCCTCCTCCAACACGGATGGTCCGAGAAGGGATTGCTTCTAGGTGCCTGAACAGATCCCTCTAGTCAGTCATGTCTGTAGAGCAGCCAGTGTCAAGTGGCCATGAGGAGTGAGGTATCAGGTGCTTACTGCGACGCTCGCGAGCAAGAAGGCCTGACTCGGATAGGGCCTTACCAGAGGAGTTTCGTGCGAATAGTCCCTTGGTCTCCGCTCCAATTTCATTAAACTATCGCTAGAGCTGGTATCATGATCATCGCTGTCGCTATTACTGCTGTCGAATGCTGCGTATGCCTTGGGGTTCTTCTGGTCCTTGCGGGCATCTTTGTTGTGATGACTGGCCTTGCCGCGCTTGCGGTCCTTCTCTTTCTTCTAAATCTTCTTGACCATATTGCGTGCCTGATCGAGGAAGACGCAGTTCACAGCCGAGTGAGATCCCTTACAAAGCCAGCAAACACCAGCATGCAAACTCATCATCCGAAGAGCTGCGATACGAATCCGATTCGTATGACTTCTTAGAACCAAAATCTCGTTTGCCGGATCCTCTGCTACCTGACCTGTCCTTGTCGTTCTTGAAACCTCCCCCAGGACGAGTACCGAGCGCAGCCAAGCCACTCTCATCCTCTTCTTCATGCAGGCGTTGCTGTTTCTCCTCAAGGAACTGAATCTTCTTTGCCTCGGCAAAAGTCTAGCGTGAAAAGCATCTAAAGTAGCCTTTCATTCTGGCATACCGCGAAGAGATTTGAGCAGGACCATCCATAGCATACAGTCACTATAGGAATTTGGATGACCTTGAGCCGAGAGATCTGCGGCGAGGAGCTTGCGACGATGTTCTTTCAACTTGTCCCACGCCCCTGCAATAGTATAGATCTCTTCCTTTCAATCGGCGTTCTTGTGCAACATGCTGAAGTTGTTGATCTTAGTAAGAAACTTCTGTGCAACAATCTCGTCAGACTCCTTGTAATGTTGCTTTAGCTTCTCCCAGAACTCGGGAACGGTGAGTCCTTCGCATATATCACGGTCACTAATCTTAAGCTTCTTGCAGATCCGAGCAGTAGCCTCAGCAGATGCCTGGATCCACTTGCGTTTCTTGATCATCGAATAGTAGTGAGAGGCTCCTGAGACATGTACAGTGTCCCACTTTGAGGAATTATCTCTAAAATCGGCAGGGTGTTCCTCTGAATGGCCCTCAATTGTTGTCTCCATAAGGTACCAGATATTCTTTCCCTAAAGCTCGATCTTCATATCTCTAAACCACTCATTCTGATTATCCTTTGACAGCACCTCAATATGCTTCATATCATCGTCCTTCGTCATCTTGCCGACTTTACTCTACTTTAGAGGGCTTCAACTGGAAGGGGGAGCTCTATCGGAGAGCGTCTGGTATGCTCCTATCTGAGGAGACTTAAAACGCGTTGCCTTAATGAAAGGACTTTTCAAGTCCTACTGGGCCCTACTCAGCAAACACGTGCTCTTAACCTATTCACCCGATACGGGTAGTTAAGATATGATATCTCAATATTGGTAGAGCTAGAGAGCTAAGTTACGGCTGAGGCGGTTTACATATAAGATGTCAACAAGCCAAGCCTTGCTAGATATCACGTGACACACCCCAAATCACGTGGCTCTACCGGATCATCTCGTTAGCTCAACAAGTTTTATAGATTTCCCATACACACACCTAGGAGACTGTCAAAACGCGCTATTAGGACGCGTTTTCTAGCTCATTGGACCCGAATACTCATATTCTTCGCTCTCACCTGGCCAGCAGGCCCTACCCAGGCCCTAGTCAGTCGCGTCGCGCGTCATTATGCCTTCCTTAGCCCTCCCCAACCCAGGGCTCTCTGCTCACTCCC
>MU254275.1:0-18209 GCA_019669825.1 Calycina marina
AGAAGATAACTACTCTAGAATATTCGGTGGATCTAATGTACATAGATAAGTAGGGAGGGAATCCGCACTATGCTGGTTCCCTATGCACTTCTTAAATGAATTTCGGAACCCATAACCTTTTGAGCTATTCGAGGTTTGGCCTCTCACAATTCCAGTTAGATGTCAAAATTTCTTCACTGACCTTAGATCGATACTGACGTCGTTTCTTCACAAATCCTCTAAGATTTGCAAAAAACAAAGGCCCAGATACAAGCTAATTCAAATTGGGTTACATGCGCTTCGCGATGTTCTGTTTAGCAGCATTAAGTGGTACCATAAGTAATTCTCGATGTCTTGGCAAAATCTTGTTAGATATAAGCACACTTAAGAGAAGCCGAGCGCCAGATATAACTAGCAATACTGCCACAGTTAAATTCCGAATCTGATTTCTTGCCAAGCCTTCAGCCGAAAAAACTCTTGCGTTGTGGTCCGCCATGTCTCTGTTAGAGAACAGTGGTTCTTTAGAATGTGGAAACACTGCTAATTGTCGATGCCGCTGGGGCACATGCTACGAGCAGTGTTCCAATGGAGAAGCACTCTTTGTAATTCTGCCACACTACACCTGCTAGGTACAAGCTAATGGTGACTTCTGCGTCTAGAAACACCTTTGTGAACAACACATCGGCCGGACAGCTACCAACAACCTCGACCCCATTTGCAAATGGCTACAGTGTAAAATTAGAACCAGGAAAAGGGAGCACATGACATCGCACATCCTTGTGCACATCTCCTTCCAATCATATGTATGCTTTCAGTGTACAAAGACATTCAAACGCTTAGGGGATGTCAAAAAGCATGAACTCACACACGATGACAAGTCAACACTCTCTACTTTCCAAACCACACAAAAAAGGCGCAGAGGTATGTACAACCAGTATTAAGTCATACAAAGCGTAAACTTGTTGCAACACGCTCTATGTCAAGTGTTTTATGTTGTCAGCCTTTAAGATGTGAAGACCTGATACTCTGGAAACGTCATATTATACACTTTTCCGCTGAGTATTCGCTAACTTTTCAAGCTGTAGTCGCTAAACCTCTACATTGTCGATCCGGCTCAGCCTTCGACAAGTTAGCCTCAAGACCCATTTCGTCTCCAACAAATAATGATACTCCATGTTGTCGAACAGCAATTAGCAACACAACACCTCCCCCACAATACACTTCGCAGTCTGGGTTCCAGCAAGACACTCGTCCACCACCTCAGCGACATTCTTATGCCATTCTCAGTATTCAAAATATTGTGGTTCAAAGTATCCTTGTTAAAGGCCTACTAGCAACAGACTATATGCAGATAGAAAGCGATATTATTGAGTCGCAGGTTCGCCCTCTTTTAGACTTACCTATGTCACGAAATTGACAAGCCCTCCCATGGATACGAGACATGGATTTCACGAGGTGTACGCTATGCAGAAGACCGTCAAGACCATGAGTTCGCAGTTACGAGTCTGTTCAATTAGCTGACACTCACGTGTCGTTTTCCTGCCACGGCTCCATATCAAGCCGACCTTTAGTTATCGCAAATCGGACCGTCGCTCGGACGGCTTTCATGTTAGGCGTCCAGTTCTTACCATCCAACAGTGTTTTCCCTCCTAGATAAAATGAAATATTACTTCTGTTAATTTTCGTGCAATCGAGCATCTCTTGTCGGTGCGTGCTCCACTTCTGGCATCGGAAAAGGAAATGTTCAACTGTGTCCCGAGCATGGCCGCACGCGCACTGGTCTGATGGTGCAGCATTGATACGGAACAGGTAGGCGTTCACCCTCGCCGTCCCGATTCTTAGCTGGGCGAGCACACTCGCCTCCCTCTGGGTTCCCTCTGGGTCAACTGGTCATATAACTTTCGAGTATGTTTACCTGGTAATGCAATGTCCATTTTCTTAGACAGTCTTCCGCCCTTCTCTGGCAACTTGGTGGTAATACCACGCGCAGCACGTGCTACGCTGAGCGTGGTTGAGCAAACTCGTGGGAGAGGCGATTGTGGCTCGCTACCTTGTCTGGTGGCCTCTTTGGCCTTCTCTTTAGCGCAAGTCCAGAATTCCTCGTCTTCGTCCCTTGGTAGCCATACTACTGTGATGTTGTCACATTTTCTCCTTGATTTGCTGATCGACTTGTAGATGCTGCAGACCTGTTCTTGGCCAGAGGGTTTGTCGCGGGTTCCTCAGTGTGAGGACGGCTGCTTTATTCCTTGTACACAGCGTTATACTGTGATATTTCCGTCGAGGCAAGTGCTGGAGAGCATGGGCCATTGCTGCTAGTTCCGCAGCATACAGGTTCTGCTCCGTTCTTGGGCCCAGGGTGGTGAAAAAGGTTTCCACAGTCGGTTCATCTCCACACAAGCGTCTTGCCAATATGGAAAACATCGTCTCGAAAGGGCTTGAGCGAAGGGACGCCTGTGCCAACCAAAACTAAGCACCTGATCTTGCCCTCTAGCGGCTGTGGTCCCTATATGAGTTGTGCCTGGTTCCACACCTCCCACACCGGATTGTTCGCCCCAGTCGCACCATTCAATAATGCCTCTTCTGCGAACCCTTGTGCTTGGACGACCTCCTTCACGGCTCGTACTAGCTCGTCTGAGTCGAATCTACCCTGGATGTCACCCTTGACCGTCACACGATGTCGCTTCTTCTGGAAAATTCGATCGGAGAGGTAGAGGTAGGCGTCGATGCAGTCGTCGATGCTCATCCTCAGCCGACCGAGCATGATAGCGATAAGCCTGGTTCAGGTCAGTTGGCATGTGCAACAACACATACTCCTTTCTATTCCACTTCACTCCTCCCCACTCCCCTCCACTTCATGTGACTTACCCTCCCGTGCTCGTCCCACCGATCATGTTGTGGTGGAAGGAGTGAGCTCATATAACGTTCCTAAGATAGTCGGATAACCGAGCAAAGACAAGATCAGACATAAATCAAATCCTATCTGTATGAAGCTATATGTGTACATAATTTTACAATAGGCAAGCTTCAACAACAAGAAAAGGTGCTAGGAGCTGAACACGAGAAAACGCTTCAGAGCAAGTATATACTGGCAGACGCGCTTTACCAACAAGGCGAGTACCTGGAGGCAGCAGAGCTACTCCGAAAGTCAGTGCAACAGCGAGAAAAGGTGCTAGAGGCTGAACACAAAGAAACCCTTCAGAGCAGGTACAAGTTGGATGATATCCTTCAACGGCAGCAAATAAGTTTAGTGTCAGATAAAGTTCTACGACAATCGTCTGCGACGCATGCTAAAGTGCCCGGCTTGTCGGAGTCCATGCAATATTATTTGCTTGGATTGGTATTCCTAAGCGTTTTATTTGTATCATTATATTTTAGTACAGTACACCTGTAACCCTCGTGATAGGATTAAAGAGTATACAGTGCCAGTGCATGGAAGTATAGAAGCCATGCTAGTCAACGTGTCAGTGTAAGGATGGTTGGCTCCGAGCCTTGTCTTGTGTATCTCTATCACTTGAACAGAGCATTATAATTATCAAGTTAGTATGTAAAGCTCTACCCACGCAGCAACTACTGGATTTGATGCCAGTGGGTATTTCTTGCTATGTGGTTCTTCTTACAATCAAAGTGGTCAAAGATCGTCGAGTGCGTAGTGTACATTTAGAATGCGGGGCTGAATCGACACGTGATCTCACTTTTGTCGGCGTTACTGCCCATGTGGCTTGTGGGGACACTGAATCCTCATCGGCTCGGGCCTTTCTCTATATATGGATGAACACTCCTCTTGGATCCACTAGCTCATCTAATAATGTGCGTTGCAGATGCGTATGTCGTCACATATGTCCTTATACTGACGGAATATAGCATCTCTACCATTTCTGTCATCATCTTCAGTCGCTCAAGCCTATATGTCTGGGTTTGAGGCTGGCTTCATTGTAGGCCTGACTTATCGCGAGCTGGATAATAATCGTCGACACGACCAAAAAGGTATACGATGCTGTAGAGGACGCCAAAGGTCAGCCAGAAACATTCCGTCGAGTGTCCACACAACAGAGTTTAGACAAAAGGCGGTAGCGCTTAATAAGACAGCTCTCGACCTCGTTTAAGGGTGTTCTGGAGTCTCAAAGCTACTGGATGAGCCAGAACTCGAGAGAGCCTCGTTTCAGCTTGTATCAGGGACCCCTGACTTGCGACTCTACCACGGAATATTTTTTCTTGCTTTACTTCTAGAACGATCAGATGTGGACGTCTGAGATTCATCACGATGTTAAAAGTTTATTTTCGGTGTTGTGGCGGACGGAGCGGGCCATGGCATATGGCATACGGCATCGCCACATAGGCTGATACCTTCTCCAATCAAGCGACCAAGGATCTAGGTCAGACCCGGTGTGGCTGTAAAGGTCTCGGAAGACTCTAGCGTCCGCGAAAGGTGTGGTGGTAGCGATGTTTGTGGCTGGCCGTGCTTTGCCAGTAGTCCCTGCTTTCCAACATCCTCTGATGAAGCTAAAGCGAAAAGTGGCCCTTTGCCAAGCCAAAATCAGCCATCCTTTTCCTGCGAAATACGATCTTGCTTCCTGACTAAGTTACTGTACAGCTTCAATACATTATTTGGTAAGATAACCCCCCTGGATAACAATATCATGACAGTCATATCCAGCTAGACTTTTCCAAACGCACTTGGATTTGTCTATCATGACATGATCCTCTCACACCATATCCTGAGGTTGTGATCTGGGCGGCAGAACTCCCTGGGTAGTTGCGCTAACCGTAGGACCTTTTGAAGACTGATCAACCTGGTCCACAGTCACAACCCCTCCTCCCCAAGACTCGTTTGACTTCCGGAATGCTCCGACTCTGTATCTTCAATCAGATAAGTCATACTATTGTCACGATGAAGTCCGTTGCATGTCTACAACGGCCATTACTTCCCGTCCGACGCAGTCGGACGCTACTCCGTGCTACAATCTCCTGAAAATCCAAGGCGATCGCTAGCGATTTGCAACAATCATTCCATCCGACCCTCGACAGAATTAGGGTGGTGCCGATGCACAATACAGGGCTCGACGTCCGTGCTACAATATCCTTAAAATCGATGTGATCATTGACGACTTGCACCAACCATATTACTTCTGGCCTTCTGGAGTCTTGTACTGCAGCCGACTGGCCCTTTCGAGCTTGGTGGGTTGTTTTTGGCCAAGTGGTCGCCAAAGTCAACATCAGATGCCCTTCGTCGAATCGTCTGTAGAGCATCGAAGATGAGTTTCTAGGAAGATCCAAGACGAAATGAGAAGGGCCAGGTGAATATGAGAACCATGCAACAACCTACCGAGGATCAATCTAAGGAAAGGGGTCCCATCGCAGACTCAGCAAACGGCGAAATCGTGGAATGCAGACGACAAAGACTCGATCGCTAAAGGATGAGATCCTGCATCGAGTCGCTCATCTCCTTTCTCTGCCTAGAGCAGCAACACCACAGTTTCCGCTTGACTTTCACAGATCTTTCAATCACCTTCCAACCATGGTTCAATTCTCTGCCTTGACCTCTCTTCTCACGATTGTTGCAACCGTCAGCGCACAATGCGGTAGTGGCGCTCCTAAATTCGTCGGTACGGGCTCAAGCGGCTCTTACACTACGACTCGTGTAGTCACTCTGTTCAAGACCGCACCCAAAATTGGACATCTTGAATTGGCTTCGGGTTGTTAACGCACCCCAACAGAAGTCCAACTTCTTTTGTCGTCACGGTAAACCCATCAACATGATCCAATACACGAATCCAACGTTGGATAAGGAATGCAGCATTGCGACCGATCTGACTACATGCATTCCGCAGAACGAGCCATCGAATCAGCACAAGCGTATAGAGTCTCACAATCGTATGAGAAGGACATCGAACGTCTCGAAAATTACGCATCATCACCGTCGGCAATCCGGCAGGATATAATTGACACGACGATGAGACGGGGCTCTATCACCATCCCTACCTCTCCAATGTTATGTGTATAATGATTTTGTGCGCCTAAGGGTTGAGTTTCATGACCCTTCTTTCAAGTATGGGCTCTGGCGCTTAGTTGGAAGCCGCGCGCGTATGAGTGACGACTCTCAAAACGCGTCGCAGATCGAGGCATCCATATAGCGCCGTGCACCTCACCTCAAATATGTTCTTTGCTCACTACAGTCTAGTAGCTCGATCGAATAAGCAGCGTTCTTCTTTCGAAAATTGCGCACAATGGATCTTCTTAGCATTAGCGCGAGCGCGTTCGCCCTAGTAACGGTCTGTGTCAAGTCGAGTGCCTTACTATAAAAGGCATCGATGACTTCAACAGCAGCAGGTCAGATGTCGGAGATTTGAACATAGTTCTCCAAGCTCTCGAGAGAAACATTCAGGAATCCACGGCGAATTTCAAAGGTTTGAAGCTCATTCTGCAACAATGCGTAAATGCGTGTGAAGAGTTCCATAAGGCTGCATTAACGGCTCTTGGGGGACCAGGAGAGCGTTTTGAAGGAGTCAAGGCTTGGGTCAAATTACAGTACCACGGAAACGACATTGGCGGTTTTAGAAAGCTTACCGGGAGCTACAAAGCCACTATAACGATAGCTCTTGCCGATTCAAATCTGTAGGTTTACACTTCGCGCTTGCAAAACTTCTTAAGTGACGTAGTGACAAATAGCTGTCTACGGTGAAATTCAATGTCAAGAACGAACTATAGCGCTGTAAGAGGAAGTACTTTTTCTTGTATTTAGCCTTTTTTTTTTTGGAAAAGGGTAGCAGATAGGGATAATGATAACTGAAGGGATTCTTAAGTCTTAACACTCCCAGAACTTCGACAACTTGTCCCTATTCGCCGTGAAAGACCGTCGTAGCGTATTTAGAGTCCGAGTGTCGATGATTGTTGAATATCACCGCATAAATGCAGACAATTTACGCGATTCCTGGGATGCTGAACAACCTCTCATAGTCAGCCAATTATAGCTAAATGTAGAGCAGAGGAGTTCTTACGCTTCCTTAGACTCTCTGGTTGGAAAGGTTCGTGAACTGTCTTCCTTCAACAAGTATCCGCATGAGCAGTTTATTTGTGCTGCGATATCTTGGGATGTGGTAGGTGTAGGGAGATGATCATGACCAATAGAAGTCTCTTGCACAATGGAAGTCTGCTCGCCCAGTAGCTGGGTGTCGCAAGGTGTTGCAGCAGGAGTAAAAGAATGCTTCGAGCGTGACGCCGACAAAACTGTAGACACGATAGTCTCCCAAGCTGCTGGTTGGTTTTCGAATTACCGTGTAGTTTGCTCGTTCTGCAGCCACCGGACAACATAGTTAGATACCTGATAGCATACTAGAGATACTTGATTTTAAATAAGCAAAAGGAGAGGAGAATGTGAGACTGTGTCCATGTCTAATGTGTGTAGGATATACGATCCTAGTTCTTCGTCCAGAAAAAACATATCGTCGGCCTAGGTTCGTATCTAATGCTGTATTACTACGTGTGTGATTATGTGTTTGCGTGCAGGACGAGGGTGGTGGGACAAGTCAAATTCCTAAACCATACCAAATGTTGGTGCCTGGCGCTTGCTTCCACATCAAGATTATTGGCACTTGCCAAAGCAAAGCGGGTCCACCATAAGTCAAAGCTGTGCTGGTACTGAGCGACGGTGCTTGGGAAGTAAGTGGCTGTTCTTTCAACTGCTTTGGTCTCACTGTCTAATGAGTAGCTGTGTGAATCACCTGTTCAAAAGGTAAGTCTTTTGTTGTAGCAAAAAGAGCCAAAATCGACTCCCATATCTTTGTTTCCACCTTTTTGGACTTCGATTTTCCCTTTTTCAGTGCTGAGGGTTGAAGGTACCCATGGAAATTCCCCTTAAAAGGGATAGGCGCACGAGCAAACCGATCTGGATCATCTAAACTCTAACTCGTTCGGCATTGTATAAAAGCCCACAAGTCGTGGCCTTGACACAGGAAGGATCAGAAAATGGTGATGTTAAGGAAAGCAGCATGACAGAAGCATCTGTGGCTGTAGATCCACCACAAGACTCGCATGGCGAAAGTGTTCAGATTGCAACTGAGGACGAGGAGCTTGACGATTCGGCTCTAGAAGAGTGCACAGCGATGGTAGATCAAGAACTAATGCTTCAGACAGTTCTAATAACAATGAACATGGTTGGGATTTTGGTGGTGAGGGCGAAGATGAAGAAATGGATATACCAGTTGCAAAACGACGATACACAACCTCAGCCTTTCCCAGTAGGGCTCATCCTTCCATTACTAACAGACATTCGGTGGTCAACAGCCGAGTATAAGGAATGGCCTCTGCAAGGCTTCCTTCGGCGTGTACAAATCGGAACCCAGATAAGCTACAGTCTCCGGTCTACCTTAAACGCTCGTGGCGAAGACCTCGAACATTGGCATATGCAAAGGAGGTCTTGAGCTTGGCATGAAATCTGGAAAGCCCTACTGTACTTACATGGAAAACCCTTCTCATTACGTCCACGGAAGCTTTAGTTGATGACAACAGTGTGGTCAGGCAAGTTCCAGTGGTTTCATCCTCCGTCAGCGAGTGCAGAACTTTTTTTTGGATGGCTACGATGACATTGAGTTATACAACTCATCGATGACAACATTCGATAACAGAAGCGAAGTACGATACGCAGATATTGAAGTGGAAGCTAATAGAAAGTGACCAAGGTGTTTGGTGGTGCCATTGATTTCGTAATATACTTCATCTTTGCCGAAATCCTTCAATACTGTGACGTCCAAAGGTTTGTAAATAAGGAGCCCGCCATCGTGTGGGCAGACGAAATTGATCCCGTCTGTCTAGGAAGTTGCCTTGAAACGTACAGTATATGCACGCCATTATTCCATGTGCTGCGCCTATGCCATATTTATGGCAATGCATCAGTTCTCACAAGCCTGCCTAAAGAACTTTTTAAGTGTAATGAAAGAGGAGACCTTAAAGTACAGGCAGCTGAGGCATTCGAAGAACATGAGTTTGCTCCAAGGACTACAGTAACACCTTCTCCTTGCAAAGCGACTGAAATCACACGTTCGATTGCCATCTAAGAAGTCTGATCATTAGCCTCGTATGACTACATGTCCCGTTTCCTCTTTCTAGTGAAGAACATGATGTGGGATTGGGATACTGTGAATGTCTCAAGCGAGTCGTCAGTTGGAAGTGGCCAACCTTGGAAGTGGTCAGTTAAGATTGGCCACTATAGGACGAGGTCACCATTGGAAGTGGAGATGGTCATGGAAGTGGTCGTTAAGAATGGTCGGTTGGAAGTGGTCAGCTTTGGAAGTGATCACCTTGGACAAGTCGATGTACCAGTCAGTTTTCTGAGTTCTTCGGACAGGGCCAAAATCGACTCCCACATCGTGACAGGTTGGGAGAGATTCATCGTCAGTTATAGGAAAGGCTAGGCATGAAACCTGTGAGGCGTTGAGACATGTTTTCCTTGCTCAAACAGGAAACACGCGTCGTCGCTGAACGGTTACAGCACCGAGTAGAGAGGACGTAGTTAGAAGATATAAAAATTGTTGTTGATTCAAGCAATTGCGGACCAAGCAGGTTGTCTTTGTGCTATGGTTTACGTGTTCTCAAATCTTTTCCCCCGCGATACATGTTGGTCCTGCACCTCCATGCCAAGATCTTGACTACATTGTGTAGTACCTCCGTCTTACGGTATTGCAATTCCATCTCAAAATATGGTATCTTCTGATTTAATGGATAACTAATTGGGGCTTTAGGAAATCTTTCCGAACTTGGCTTCGATATCTTGGGGGAGGAAATTCTGCGGAATCGGGTATACACATTTCTAGTGGTTCTGTTAGTGCATGCACTCAACAGACGTGAGGGAGTGCGACCATTTCGCCCCTTGAGGGTGGCCATGACTCAACGTCAAGAGAGTTAAAGGTGATAATTCGACCGGTCTCTCGCACGCGGAGAAAGAAAGCAACGTCAACATCACAGAGTATGGCAATTTTGTGCAATTTCTTTAACAAAGTCTCCTTCCGTGTGCGTAGCCGCTTCCTCCTTTGCTTGAGGATGTTGACCATGTTAGTTAGTGAAGAGTAAGAGTTCAATCATCCTATAGCAAGTGGTGCAGGTACATACCTTTTCTTCAAGGGGATTTGAAGGATATGAGAAGGTCGACCTCGCATTCAGGACTGAGAAAGAGACGTTTGAGGTCAAAAAGCTGACAAGTTGAGATCTGGTAGCCAATTTTGGAGTTCTTCGCAAAAACTTACTCCAAAGAAAGCTGATCTAGAAGTTTTACTCATTAAGTCAGGCACCTTGGTCTGACTTGCTGCATTTGGCAACACGAATGGACCTCGCTGTAGAAGGTTAATGCTAAACCTGACGACATCTGATTTTGCTTGGCTTCACATATAAGTTTTCTGCTATGCGACTTCTAAGCCAATTTTGACATCCAACACTGAGCACTTCCAACATTGACCCGCCTTTCCCATCAGTGCCAAAACTCGGCTTCCTACAATGGAAGCACAAAACAGGCGTCGAAAGGAGACCTCCAGAACCGGCTGGTACTACTACCAACGACTTTTAATTCTTCAACCTCAATCTCTGATGGTATAGTACGGTAATCAGAAAATGGAAATGCAGCAAGAATAATCATCTGTACACTATCATTCATTACTGGCAGATTTGGAACCAAAAAGCACTTGGTCGGATTATGGTTACTACCAACATTTTACAACCAACTTCCTTTGGTTGTAATTCTCGCCCACCCCCAAAGCTGGCTTCCCCCTATCCCAGCATACGTTCCCCAAACAATCAGACTAGATGCAACAAACGACGGTAAATCATGAGACTGCGTCTCTCGAGCTTGACAGAGATGCAGAGCTGAATATTCTATACACCGCAGAGGTGGATGAGGTCTAGCACCCTACTCTCTTCCTCCTTTCTTTCCTCCCTAACAGGATTTCCGACAGCATTTCTGACAGCGCGGCAGGTGGAGGATGAGAAGATAAAGGAGTGGACGATGGGTGCAGAGGAGTCGGGATGGAGTGAGCGGAGGACGAGGGCACTCTTCAAATACATCTTTAGGATCGCGTGTATGCCTTTTTTGGCTTGATGGTCATCAGGAGAACGGGAGGAGGTTCGACGTCGAGCTCATCAAGACGAAAGTGACGAAGAGCTGTCGCGTAGGCGGCCAAGAGGTGTGCGGTGCCTGACATGAGCGGTGCGTGGTACAGAGCGTAGACGGCGTGCAGTTAGCCGAAAACTGGTTAGCAGACTACTAAAACAGCGGCTAAACCACCCGAAAACAGAGACACTCTAACCGTCGAGCATCTACAGGGACCAGTTAGAAAACTGGGGCTTGGTTTTTAACGAGAGTGTTTAGGCGAGGCCGGTTTCGAAGATTACTGTACCAATTCTGACTGCACATATCTCATGCTAACTCCAAACACACCTCACTCAATGTACGAAAGGGGGTTTTCAGTGGTTCTCGCCCACCCTTGTAAGGCGGTGGTAGGACCTTGACTGCCAAGGCGCAGGATGGCTCCCAACAGGTGTCTGAAAGGGCAGAGCAGATGGTTGCCAAGGCATCTCGAAAGACTCTGAGTAAGAGGCGAAAGAATGACGACCGCGCTACTTTCGATGCTTTGGATGACATGGATAGGGGTTCAGCCGCCAAGCCTGGCAAGATGGGCAGCAGAGCAAGCGGCGGGGGTATCGGCAAGAGGGGTGGCGGCAAGAGGGGCAGATAGTGGGTGACATTCACTGGATCTATACATACAAGTTTAGTGTTTTTTACTTGTATTTATGGTTTTTATTGTATTTTTTACTGTTTTCGGGGCAAGAGCTGGGCCAGGAACGTACTTTTGGTGCTTACTTGGCGCTATTCAGTAGAAAAGTAATGTAAATAACCATATCTGACTTAACGTTTACTATCCGATATGTAAAGGATACCGTTTCGGACGTTTTGTGGATGGTAAAAAGAATGGAATTTTGAAGATTCAAGTAAAGTATCATAATTATCTTCATTTTTATATGGTAGACCTCATATAACTGAAAACTACATCGCATATGGTAATTGGAGGATTTAAGGGGTGAAAACAGTACGGTTTCCCATGAAAAATGGTTAAATAGTGGTCTGATTTACCATTCTTGATGAAAATCTTGCTCCCTCAGGGTTTGTCCATCTATCTTCCTGTCTTCTGACAATCCTGTGATTGGCGGCAGTGCTAGAGCCATAAATCTCTATCGGGAATGAATTCCTCTCAACCCGCCTCCATTCATCCTTCCTGCCTTCACGGCTTCACCGAAAATCACCTTTCCTAACCCTCAACACCATCTCGACATGTTCCAGTCCCAGAGGAACGTTCTGCTGCTTAGACAGCAAACGAGACGTCTTGACAACATTCTTGATCTGTCTCCCATTGATCTCATGATTAGCCGCCAGGGTCTCGAGATCCGAATCGCTCAGGCGACTACCACTACCACTTCTATCGCCATGCTCTGCATTGTTCGCTCCGCCCATGCTACGGACGAACGTCTTCCAGATGTGCAGCCTACTCGAGATGTCCAGGGCTGGGTAGCGGATGATGAGATGAATACGCGATTCAAATGCCGCGTCGATGTCGTTGAGGCGGTTGGTGGTAAGGAACATGACACCTTGGTAGTACTCGAGTTTCTTCAGGAAGGCTGGGTTGAGGGTAGGTTTTAGTTAGCTCGTCCTTTTTTTCTTGGAATACCTAGAGTCCAATCTATACTCGAGAGGAAGAGAGGAGGAGAGTGAGGGAAAGAGAGAAAGGGAAGAGCAGATGGAAACACTCACTCGAGATGAGACGATTACGTCGTATATCGGCAGTCGTGCGGGCTTCGAGGAACACGTCACATTCATCGAGGAGCAAGATGGCATTCCACTTGCTGGCGAGCTCCAGGACCAACTCGAGGGCATCTTCGACTTCGAGGGCCGTCTCCCCGAGTTCGCCTGCGCTTATCGAGTACAACGGTTGATGCATCTCCTCGGCCACTAGATAGGCGAAAGGAAATTGTTTAGCAGAAAGGTCCATGACTGTTCTGTACATCAAGACGTAGGCTGGCTGGCTATCATCATGTTGGGTAGGTTGAACGGTTGTTTGACGTACCAGATTCCGCCGTGAGCGTCTTTCCAACACCGGGATCTCCACTGAGTAACATGATAAAACCTAAACCTGTGCATATCATTCCGTGCATTAGCAAAAGAGGACTCCTCGATACACGACTGGAATCATCAAGGAGGGAGTCCTGACCTTTTCCAGTGATAATATCATCGAACCCATCATCGCGGGAGAGTTGCTCCTGAACAAAAGCATGGATAATGTCCTTGTAGCCATAAGGGAGGACAAGTCTGGCGAAAGCATTCTCGCTCCAGCGTATCGGGCCAATGTTCTCAACATCGAACTCAGCTATAAGCGAATGAATATATAATGTCAATTTCATCCAATACATCCAATTCCGTATAACATCTTTCTTTGAATCTGAGCTGCTTACCCCATGATTTCGATGTAAGACAGTAACCTCGCGCAATCGGCGTGCATAGCAAGCGCTGCCTCCAAGACAGAGCTTTGGCTGGTGAATGAAGTCAATTACTGCTCTGATGGGTCTGACTGAACAGACGGGAGAAGTGGCTTACGGCGAGCTGTGATATCATTCTCCCAGCACTTCTTACACTTTACCAAGACATCTTGGTACTGTCGAAATGCCTGGCTGGTTGCCTTATACACGACGTTATAATCTCCGTCAAGTACATTGTCATCATCAGCTGAAATCAGATGCGAGTCGGCATCGATGGGCTCGAGATTCGGCCCAGGCATGCCGTGAATATCAAACGTATGCGGATCGATGATAACCCGACCGTTCTCTACCTACAAGTGCGAAAGAAACAACACTTGGTGAGCTTTATACATACTAGTAAAGCTAGCAACATACGAATGGAACTCAATACATACGTGGCGTTTCCTCGCCTGCTTGGACGATCTGGCTGTGTAGAAGCCCGAGTATGACAAGTGGTGAATCCTACTGAGGCTCTCGAGCTTACCACCACGCGCATAAAGTCGATCCACAAGCTCTCCAGCAGAGGGATGGAGATGGACAGGGACGGCATCGAGATGAACGAGCTTTTTCACTGCGTGGAAGGAGTTGATCTCGATTGAAGTCTCGACGTAACCAAACCTTGACGACCCGTCGCAATCAATATACCGACACTCCAGGGAGAAGAACTCTCCGCTCATGCTAGCTCCGTATCTACTTTCCCTGAGCGACAAGATGCGGTCTTGTCCGTCAATCGACGTGTAGATCTCCATGCCCGGCGCGAAGAGGGTCCACAAGTGATCGAAGCTGATGACTTTGTTCTTGACAAAGTCCTGCATGGCCTCGATGTGAGGCAAGATCTCCTTGCTGAGGACCGCATACAGCAAATCGAGATGCTTCTTCGCCTCCGGGTCCTGCTCATCTTGACGCAGCTTCTCGAAACGGTGCCATCGATAATAAAATGGATGAAAAGGGGCTGCGAAAGTCAATTGTTTGAGCTGGGTATTTAGACCCTCATAGCCCTCAAAAGTGCGATCGAGCACTTTCTTAACTAAAGGGCTCTGGACAGTGATGGAGTGCAGCGCGGCTTGGTTGTTGTTGCTTGGATGCGGCTCGTGGCGCACGATGAGAGCGCACTCCTGGGCATGGGAGCCGGCTTCAATGTCGGCGTGGTCATGGCCTGGCTTCCATTCATCCCAGATTGATCGATCGTCGGGTCGGTACAGTTGCTTTGTCTCTGGTCTCATGCCCACACTGAACTCGGGAGTGTAGTCGGCATCGACACTCATCTCGGACTAGCAGCTGTTAACCATCTCGCAGTCCAGATCTTCATAAACAGAGACTAGAACTCACCAGGCTAGATGACGACGACCTAATACTCCGGTGATATTGCAGAGAACTGCCTCCTTCTGACATGTCTGGAGATGTGCTTATTTCCCTGTGATGGCGAAGAAGAGAATTATAACATAAGTATGTCTATACTCTATTAGAAGCGGTGTGTTATCAGAATTTTTAGTTTTCTTTAAGGAAAGGAGAGGATAGGAAAGTAGTTACGCTGTTTTTATACCTTGAAACTAATAGTTTGTTTACAGCAAGGATACCCTACACCGATGGGTATACTCCATACGAAGACTCGAAAATACTTTAGTATTTGTTTTAAGAATGATACCCCTTCACGCTGAAAGAGTGCAGAAACAGGGCTGTAGAATCAGGTTAAATCGACTAAGGTTAGAAGAGGTCCCAGGTTGAGCTCGAGAGGTGTAGAACTCTCGGCTGCACTAGCCGCTGCACTAGGGCCAGAACGGACTAGCACTCAACCTAGTACTTGGTCATGATCTGATTTCCTTAACAATTTGGCCAAATAAAGATCAATTTAGTTCTAGCACATTCGATGTTAGCAAGGGTTTCTAGCCAATAGAGCTCATGGAGCCAGAGAAATAGTACCTGCTTGAGTAAAGTCTAAGTGTAGAGAATTGACCTTTAGTTGGCCTGATACCAAGTAATCCACTAGCCCAGAGCGATAAGAGCTGGACATAGTAGGGCTGTAAACGAGAGGTGCCTAAGGTATCTCACCTATACCTGAGACAGTGGTTCGTCCGACCCTGATTGAGCCCCTCACCGAGCCGAGGCAGCTGATGGCATCGTGATAGTGGCTTCCTGTACGCACTATGGCCATTCTAAGCTTCCAGACCCGCCGTAGGCTTCCACTGGCATGGCTTGGCATGCGCCCTTCGTCCCGTATTCGCTTGCATCGTCAATCGTAAACCAACGTCCGTTGACAACTCACCTGGATCAACTCACCAACTCAACCTTCGACAACGTCTTCACAATTTCGACGTCGAATACTCAGGTATCGATAGAGTCTGATTGTGCTCTCGCATATAGACTGTCGGGCTATTGCGACATCAGCAGCATGAGTGACTAGGACGAAATCTCAGCTTCCAAGCCTCCTCCTCCAGCGATGGCAGCAACTTCTGTGTTTGAGGATGGAAAGACAGCGTCCATATCCGTGAATGCTCAGAGCAGTACTGAGAATAGTACTGAGAGCCCGTCCGACAAGAAGCACGGGAATGATTCACTTGACGTCGAAGCCGCCGAACCCCCTCGCGGCAGGTTCCGCACCATTGGTATAGTGCTCATGTGCTGTGTAAGTTTACTCCAGACACCCTTGATCGAATCTTAATTAACTAACAATGCTAATTTTCATAGCTTGTTCTCTTCATCTCAGCTCTCGATCAAACAATCGTCGCCACAGCAATCCCCAGCATCACCAAGGACTTACACTCTGCTACGGGCTACACTTGGATCGGCGCCGCCTACTCACTGGCTATGTGTGCAGCCAATCCCATGTGGGTTCGAATCAGCGACATCTGGGGACGCAAGTATGCAGTACTGGGTGCGATCGCCGTTTTCTTTATCGGTAGCACAATCGCAGCAGCAGCCGTAAACATGCCTATGTTAATCTCGGGGCGAGGAGTGCAAGGTCTGGCTGGTGGAGGGATAATATCCTTGGTCAATATTGTCATCTCAGATCTCTTCAGCATGCGACATCGATCGCTGTATATCAGCTCAACAGCACTCGTCTGGGTAATCGCTGGAACCACCGGACCTGTCATTGGAGGAGCATTGTCGCAGCATGCAAGTTGGCGTTGGTGCTTCTGGATCAATCTCCCCATCTGTGGCCTCACTTTCTTCGTCCTACTGTTTTTCCTCGACTTGCACAACCCACGTACCAAGCTCCGCGACGGCTTGAAGGTTTTCGACTGGTTTGGAATGGTTTCCATCGTAGCTGTAATCCTGCTACTGCTCCTTGGACTCGACTTTGGCGGCGTGACATTTCCTTGGAATAGCCCAACTGTTATCTGCTTAGTCGTGTTCGGGGTGGTCCTGGCTGGTTTCTTCCTCTACGCCGAAAAACGCCTCGCTAGATATCCCCTGGTTGACCTGGGGATTTTCAACGACTGGTCGAATAGCGCGGTCCTTCTTATCGGTTTCACGCATAGTATGGCTACACGAGGCTCGGAGTACTATCTCCCCTTATACTTCCAAAGTGTGCAGCTTGCCTCACCTACCAAGAGTGGTCTTCTGATCATGCCAATGATGATCGCAGCGGCGATTTGCGACGTCCTAGTCGGTGTCTTAATCCACCAAGCCGGACGCTACGTGGAACTCATCTGGGCTGGAACAACGTGCTTGACTCTTGGAACAGGGCTGTATGTTATGCTGGGAATCGACACCTCACTGGGGAAAATCATTGCCTTCGAAATCATCGGTGGTATCGGCCTTTCGCTACTCCTGACTACACCCATGATTGCAATCCAGAACAACGTCAGTCAGGCCGATACAGCAGTGGGCACTTCGACATTGGGCTTCACGCGAAGCATTGCGAGTTCGCTGTCGCTCGTACTCGGTGGTATTGTCTTCCAGAACAGTCTGTCTCAGAAGCATTCATCTCTTGTCGCCGCTGGCCTGAACGAGACATACCTCGCAGCTTTCGAAGGCAATGATGCAGCCGCAAACGTGGATCTGATTGGCACTGTCCCGGATCTGGTGCAGCGCGTGGTGGTACAGAATGCCTACGCTTTTGGCATGCGCAATATGTTCATCCTGTACACGGCCTTTGCGGGCATTGGACTACTCGCTAGCCCTTTCGTCAAGCAGCGACACATGAGCACCGAGCACACTGAGACGAAGACGGGTATCGAGAACATGACGAAGCATGAGCGGAAGACGCAGAAGTGACGCACGAACAAACAGACAAACACAAAGCTACCTAATCGCCATGCAAAATACATCAGACATCTATCTACATACTAAATCACGGTAGGAAACCCAAACCGCATTTGACTACGTATTTTACTGACTTGGAAAAGAAACAGCATGATGATGGGTGAGGACTCTTAATCAACCTTAATAGTATTTGGGACACTCCATAAAGGATTGATTGAAGTCGGAGTTAAAATGAACCAAATTGCGGATGATGTAGCGTATTGTGGAGATAAATCAATTGACGGAAGAGGTGACATCGATCTTGACTTGGGAGGGGTTTGCGCAATATATATGAATGAATCCCTATAACGTGGTTGTACATCGAGTCGCGCACTTTTCCCCACATTTTACCCTACCAACTTTCATACGCGTTTTTTAACCACCACAAATGGAAATTCAAACCAAAGAAGCCAGAATCATTCTTGCTATTGACGCTA
>MU254276.1:0-18197 GCA_019669825.1 Calycina marina
GTGGTAATATAAAGTAGAAAATATAGCATTTTTGTTGACTTTTGATGTTTTTCGGCTATTTTGAACCCGCGCATCAATTCCTGCACCCCCTGGTGGATGTGAGCCCTCGCTTACTCATCCTGTTAACTCTAGCTTTGTATTTTTTGGGGTGCCAAGGATGGGAGTGCAAGAGACCAAATACTGAAACCTTTGTACAGCCTTGATAAACAAAGACCAATTCTATCAGAAACTCCCTCTACACCATGCTTCCTAGTCTCAAACATTCTATCTAAACAGTTTGCAGACGAAGAATTTTGTATCACCTCCCCCCCCCAAGAAGCATCTGCATGGCAACTTGCTAGCTGTCCACCAGACCTCTCGGGATACTATTCCCTAAATTGGACCCATATGCTTCTGCGGCCCCGAAGACCTCGAAGACTCCAGAATGCGTCGAGGAACCACGATATTTTTTGCAGTAAACTTTATAGTCCTCATCTATCTCGTCTACCTCTTCAGCACCCTTATATCTCTACTCTTTGAAAATGGCTCTGCGGATGCGATATTGCCTGCCGACGTACCAGCACCTGGTGCTGCTCTCACAACGCCACAGCTGATACCAAAGATAATACACCAGACATACATCAACGACTCGATACCGATTCAGTGGAAAGCAGGACAGCAGGCTTGCATAGACCTGCATCCTGACTATGAGTACAAGGTGCGTTCTTGCAGCTTGCATGCAAGATTTTCAAGCTAACCAGAAAACTTAGCTATGGACTGATGCGAAGTCTCGAGCTTTCATTGCAGAGAATTATTCTTGGTTCCTAAAGACTTTCGACAACTACCAGTACCCGATTGAACGGGCTGACTCGATACGATACTTCATCCTCTCACATTTCGGCGGTACATATATTGACTTGGATGACGGATGCGCGCGCAGTCTTGACCCTCTTCTCAGCTACCCGGCATGGGTACGCTTCACAGTACCAACTGGAATCAGTAACGATGCTATGGGATCTGTCGTCGGACATCCATTTTTCACCAAAACGATAAAATCATTACAGCACTACGATCGAAACTGGTTGATGCCGTATATCACAGTCATGTACAGCACTGGCCCTTTGTTCTTGTCTGTGGTCTGGAAACAATATATGAATACAGAGAGGCCGCCGGAGGACCATGTGAGGATTTTGATGCCGAAGGAGTACAAGGGTCATGACTGGAGTTTCTTCGAAATCTCGAAGGGAAGCAGTTGGCATGGCAAGGATGCGCAGACTATCTTCTGGATGGGCAAGCATTGGCTGCTACTCACCGTTTCTGGCTTTGCGATCGTCGTTATGGTGGGATTCATCCTGTGGTGGGCATGGTCAACGTGGGTGATGAGTGCCCGCAGGACATCTGGTGGACGAAGCAAATTCGGTTTCTGGTTTGGTTTCTGGAGGAAGTTTTCTTCGCGAAATCAATATGAGATGGTTGATCGCATGGCTTGAAAGTAGCCTTGAATGACGAAGGATGATATAATAGTTCTGGGGGAAGAGATTGGGTCCTCGCTAGTGCAGCATAAAGGATGCCTATACCTCTTCACTCGCTTCCCTGTTGTTCAGTGGATGTTTTTGCATAGCTTCTTGGTTGGGATGCCATGTAGTGGAGCAGGCTTATGTTTGTGTTTTATATATGTTGTAATCATTCTTGAGCCCGCGCTCTGATTCTGACAACTTGAATTGAAATGCATCTATCTCACAGTCCGTATGCTCTTCCAGCTAGTACTCCTAATGCTAGAACTACCTTGGCGAAAAAAGTTTAGAAGCATAGGCTCAGATAATGGCACCTAGGTGTGCTAAATGCCGTCGACGTATTTCATATGCCTTTCACGTCAGACTGGAACGAATGATTAGCTCTGAGCTTAAGTGATACTGGACCGGCCTACTGACTGCGATCGGGTCTGTAATTGGGTACACTTTCAAGAGGATCGATCTCAGTGCTTCATCATAGAATCGTTCTACTAGTAGAAAGCAACACGCTCCGTCATGCAACATCCGAAATCAAGCTAGGAGTGACCATTCTATCCCTAGAACATATAATCCCAACTTCGGTCCTCGATTGATACACCCAACCGAGCTCCGCACTAAGTACGTCAACTCTTGGAGGGTTCTGTAATCGGCAAATACTATGCCTACTTCATGCCTCGTACACCATCTCATACCCCAACCCACATCAGGATGCCAGGACTTCGATCGCATGCGCTTATAGGGCTGAGATTGGTTCACGCTGTAGCAATAGGATTAAAGGCTCTGCTCCTTCAGCGACGTCGGTGCGCCCAGCGAGAGAAACGCCATCCCACTCTGGGCCATAGAAAGGCGCATAAGTGTAAAGGGGCGAGGTAGAACAGCGTCGCTGTAGCATAGCTAGATCCTGTAGCAGTACTACACGGAGGCGTCGCAGCAGCTTAAGAAAGCCATCAGCAGCAAGGTCGCTGTCGAGGCCGCCTCGAACTCAGCTACGCTGGCAGGCGCGAGCCTCAACACGGGCCTCCCATTCCTCGATCCAAGGCCAGCTTTGCCTTTGTAGGGCATCTTTAGGCTCGTGGGCTGCACGTGTAAGGCAGTAGTCGCCAGCTGTAGCAGAGAATCCTGCCACAACGCGCATAGACTGTCGTGGTAGGTGGGTCAAGTACGCTTTACATAGTACACTCTGATTTCAGCACCCTGCTTGTGAGATCTGCTCTATAGTGACGCCCTCGACCTCGTCGCCTTGAGCGCCAGCTCCACGTGGCAAGTGCGTCTTCTTAACTGCGCTGAGAACGGGGGAGGTTTCTTGTAGCTGCGTAGGGTATGACAGCTCCTGCTCGCGGTATTTGCCTATGAGAACCTTGATTATATACTAAGCCTGTCGATCCTGGAATGAAGGAGGCGCCTCTCCAGAAACATGCTAGCGCGCCTTGTATACAAAGCATAGGGTCCTTCTGACGTAAGGAGCCCATGAATTCTTTTAGTGCTGTCTTATTAAGCTTGCCATCTTGTAGCAGGCTTACAAGGCAGCCACACGGCGTAGGGCCTTCTGTAGCAGGATAGTTGAGCAAAGACAGGCCTGCAAGCTCAAGCTTGCGGTTGTTCTCTCGACGAGGCATGTAATAGTGATCAAAGAGCAAGTCGACACGCGTGCGTAGGTTCTGCGGCATATACATTGCTCCAGTAAGCTTTACGCTCACGTATATCTGCAGCGTCATTCCAATGTTCTACAAGTGGTAAGTTCGCACCGTCGGGGAAGCTGATAGCCACACAGTAGTGTTAGTACAGCTGTAGGCCGTTCAACACGATGGCTCATAGATCTGTGCTACAACTGTGGCTCGTCCGAGTTTACTAGCCATATCTCGCAAGCGCTGATTTGTGATTAACAGCTTCAAACTCCCACCAACGCGCTCTAGTTCAGATTTGACTGCAAAGCCATGAAATCCAGACCTGATTAATGGCTCCTCATCAAGTGCTCAACCCTGTCTCATTAGCAATGGCACACTTTCAGTATCTCATCTTGCCCTTAAGACCCTACGTCCTGGTGCACATCCGGCAAGTCGGTGACTTTACCAAATATCTTCGAAATGTATTGGAAGTGCCAATCAACCCAGCCTATGACAGTGCACATTCAGTCACAGTCCAGTGCAGCTATCGCGCATTCTAGACTGCATATAGGGGAAATGCCCGATATCTGGGTCGAAGGCCCTTATGGCACACCAGCAGAAGATCTCTTCGGCAACGAGGTTACGATATTGATTGGCGCCTGTATCGGGGTGATGCCCTGGGCGTCAATGTTGAAGTCCATGTGGTATATACGGGATCCTAGGTTCGCCAAACCTGGACACCGACTTCGGCGGGTAGAATTTATCTGGACTTGCAAAGATCTGACGATATTTGAGTGGTTTCAGAATCTGATGACGTCGCTAAACGATCAATCTCTCGCCTTGGGGTCTTCAGACAAGTCTATCAGACTGTCTTGCCATACATATTCAAAACTTCCAAAGACTGCACAAGTTGTCCCAAACGATCAATTGACACAGGGATGTCAGGAACAGTGCTACTAGCTTGAATCTCGATCGTACTGCTCCAGTGCAGGATCTTTTAAAGCGATCCAACCCGTCCAATAAAGCAAGGAAACCAACAAATATTCATACTGGCCGTCCCAACTTCAAGTCCATATTTCAGAATATCAGAGATAGTTTGGAGACTCCGTTAGGCAACAGCACACTGCGAGGACGCTTTCGCAGGAGTCAAATCGGAGTCAGTCTCTGTGGCCCAAAACCTATGGCCAAAGTCATTCAAACTGCATGTGCTAAGCTTACGACCAATGATATCAAATTCAGATTCAAGAAAAAGGTATCATAGAGCGTACTAGGAAGCAGAGAGTATAAGGAAGTACTACCAATTGCCTGTTGGAAGAAGATATATCATTTACATCAAATGAGCTTGATAAGCTCGGGATGGCCAATAGAAAAATGCAGGTTTCTTACCTGGAATGGTTGGGAAAATGGAGTTTGTTCAAAATACAATTCTCGTGCGAGACTTGTTCTCCTTCCCTTCCGTTGCCACATATAACAGTAGTCAAGGCCAATGACCAAAGACTCGCTGAGGCCATATCGAATGTAGTACTTAAGGACGGAGGGCGATAGCTCCAGGATGACGGAAACCGAGTCAAAGCTTAATAATCTCGTCGGTAGGTACTACATGGCTAGATAGTCGAGATTGTTGCGATAAAAAAACAATTGAACATCTTTGGATACTTCTCTGCTGCTTATGTTTGAAGTGCCGCCCGGTTAAAGCCAGGCGTAGTATTCATTCTTTAGCCACTCCAACGTCGAACCCAGGTTCCATTGGAAGCCATACCAGTAAATGCTGGCTACGCTGTCGTCTTCTCTAGACTATGTCATGTTAGATCCTGCTTTCGGTGATGAGGTTCTCGACTACCGGTGTAGGGTTCCGCAGTCTCACTTCTCCTAGCTTCCAGTCATCTGCCTCTCTTTGTGCAGCTTGGAGTACAGCTCTTAAATTCCCGACTTAGTTATCATATCTAGAAGTTCCCTTGTTATCAACGTTTGCCAATCCGGGATTTCGATAAACAGTCGCAGGATGTATAGAAATTTGCATGGCGCATCACCATCTGGGTGGTCACAGTATCGACGTGACCACATTTCCCAGGCCCGGCTTCCTGGAGGACCAGAAATTTCGCCTTTAAGGAGTGGTGTATCTTGGAAAAGATAGTTACAGGCAAATTCCTTCTTAGCGAGGTGCCAAAGTATATGATTGAAGTCTGGTAAGACTGTGAATCGAGTTGCACTTCATTGACCGGGAAGGCCGAGTGACTTCGTACCAAGGCCACGTCCAAAGCGCAGAGCTGCTCAATATCGCCTTGATAGATAGCCCGTGAGCCGGACAAATGTTCCGTCTCTATTCCTCTGAATACCAGATGTCTATTGGTTAGAGCAGATTGCCATCATAGTCTGGAATGGTAATCTTTCCTGATGTCTGAGTACAGTATTGACCCAAAGCAATGCCCATAACCTGATGGCCACCTCCAGAGCTTCTTCGCCAGTCCTCGCATCATTCGAGCAGCACAGCCTCGACCACGAAGTTCTGCGGAACAGAAAACGCTTGCGATGCCATAAACGGGCCCCTCGCTAATCGGTCCTTTGCTGTCGCTGACTGGCCTTTTTGGAGAGAGTTTCGCGAGGATAAACGCATCGACTAAGACCCACTGGGCCAAGCCTCCGTTCTGTGTGAAGAAACTTATACTCTTCCAGATAAACAGGTAGTGTGAGCGGATCTCCCCAAGATACGGAGCTATTCGTCCAAATTGCAGTGCATTCAACTTCGGTAGGATGTTCGAGGTGCAGCTCTGGAGCATTTGCTTTAAGCAATACCGTACCAGTATGTCCATGCTTGGGACCAGAAGCCGTGATTTTGGAATCGCTTATTCCCTGACAGCTACCTTTCCTATGGCGCAGTACTGCATCGTACAGTCTTATGCATAGGTCATCTTCTAAGTCTGATGTTATACATGGAGGGTGGTAGCGACTCTGCCTATAGTGATCTTTCCATTTTAAAATAGGGTCTGCCTTTCCAAATTCTGACACGAGGTAGAAACTGAGAGGCTTATACGTTGTTACAGAAGATGCAAGAGAAATTGCATCGGCGGTGAAGTGATAGTGTGTTGTATTCCGAAAAGTTGATGTTGCGGAAGCCATAACGTTGATTTTGTAGCCTTGGCGCATCGTCAACAATCACATTAATTGACACTGCTCTCATTTAATACAATCTTCTCCTCACACTCGAGATTATCTATAAGCTTCACCGAAATGCCATGAATATAGCCAACCATCATGTCAGCAGCAAACAAGACCCTCGACCCTACGACCTGCACATCAGCTGCGGATGCTTTTCACTATCCTCTCCCACAAGTCCGCCAATTTCACCGTACCCTTACAACTAGTCTTGACAAGAAGAATGCACGTCTGCGGTCCCTGGTGGGGGGCAGCTATCGCCAGCTGTTGGGCACGGCGGAAACAATATTGCAGATGAGAGAAGATGTAGAAATGGCGGAGGAAAAGCTGGGACGAGTTGGAAGAGGTTGCGGCAGGACAGTTGTTAGTGGAAAGGCTGCGGGTCTTGCGCAATTTCAGATCGCATTGAAGGATGGCAGTAATGCAGACCAACTGAGTTGGTTGGCAAAGAAGAAGGTGCTGGAGATGTGCGCGGTAGTCCTGGGCAGACTGCTGAGAAAGGGCCGGATGGACGAAGGCGGAAGGGATGGGAGGGGGAAGAATCTGGTCATGGCTGCTAAGGTGCTTGTTTTGAGTAGGCTCCTAGCTAAGAGCTTGGGTTACTCCCCAGCTGGGAAGGCCGTACAAGATGTCAAGAACGTAGGAGAGTCAAGGAAGAAGCTAGGAGGTCTACGGCGGAAGCTGCTACGAGCCATAGAGAAGACAATGGAGAAAGCGGATGGCACTGAGGACCGAGACGATCTGGTACAAGCTGTGTGTGCATACAGTCTTGCAACAAGCTCTAGTGCCAAGGATGTTCTCAGACACTTTCTACATGTGAGAGCTGAGGCAATGGCATTGGCTTTTGAAGATGGAATGGAAGGGAAACGCGAATCCCTGGCAGTCGTAAAGGCATTGCGACTCTACACCCGGACATTGTTGGATGTACAAGCTCTAGTTCCCCGCCGCCTTCGAGAAGCATTAGAAGATCTCAAGAGGAGACCACTGCTCAAAGATGAGTCCATCAGGGAAATTGAAGAACTGCGTCTGGATGTTAGCGGAAGTTGGTTTGGCGATCAGATCAATTTCTTCACTCCATACAACAGACACGACGATCTTGACGGGCCATTGGCTGTGGACACCTTGCAAGGTTGGGCAAAAAAATCGTCAGAAATGTTATTGCAGGGATTTGAAAGGTCTCTGCAGCTCATCTCCGAATTCAAGGCGGTTGTTGAACTACGAACCAAGATTCTTGAGCTTTGGATAAAGGACGGAGGTAAGGCAAAAGGCTTCGATCCGTCCGTCATGCTGAACAGCTTTCGGGAAGTCATCAACAGTAGATTGTTGCAGCTTTTGGAGTCGCGGGTCAGCAAATTGCATCTCGTGGGCACTGAGATCGAGGCGACCATACAAACTTGGAGACGTGGTAATACAGGTCGTCACAATATCCTATGGGACCCAGAACTGTTAGAGATGCAGTTAGATAATGGCGCACAGCACTTCAAAGATGGAGTGCTCGCTCGTATGCACGGTAGAAACGAGGCAGTTTCGAAAGTATTCAATGGCTACCAGACATGGAATCATCTCATCAGCGAGGTATCAATTATTATTGCGTCACTGAAGAAACAACGCTGGGATGACGACTTGGAGGACATGGAAGATGATTTTAGCATCGAAACTCGAAGCAATTTGCTCAGCTCAGAAGATCCGCAAATGCTCCAGGACCATCTAGACACGAGCCTTGAAAAGAAATATGCAGCGCTAGGCGACCAGATACGGTCGCTGTTAGAAACTCAGAGTGATGGCGAGGACTTCGAATCCATCTCCATATACACCATACGAATACTCCGAGATATTCGTTCTGAGCTTCCGCAAAACGCTTCCGTACAAACGTTTGGATTATCGCTTGTGCCAGCACTGCACCGGACTCTAGCTATCTCTGTCGCCAGAAGACCAGTGGAAAGGTTTGATGAACCTTTGCCCAAGAAAGTTGTTGGTAGAGCGCTCTGGGAGGGCACGCCTGAGCTTCCTGTTCTGCCATCACCTAAAGTCTTCAGACTTCTTTACAATCTAACTGTGTCTATGGCTGAGGTTGGCAGCGACTTGTGGAGTTCTGCAGCCGTTATTGCCTTGAAAAAGAGCATGCAAGCCACCTTGAAAGGCACATTTAGCAAAGCTCTTGAAGGATTAGCTGGAGACTCAACGCCGCCTCCTCTGACAACGAATGGCCCCACGCCTGTAGAAACTTCACAAAGTGATCCTACGGATGAAGATCAATCTGAACCTGTTACGGAAGAAGCTGTCGATTCACGCTGGAGGCAGGACGTTTACATTCAGCTCTTGTTTGATGTCCTTGTACTTCATGACGCTTTGCGCATGGAGCATAGCGAAGGTGAAGAGTTGCAAGGCATTGTCGGCTTATTAGAAGCTTGGGTTCAATTAGAGACTTCTGTACAAGCTCGACTGCAGCATAGCGCACATGAATACTGGAAGAAAACCAGTCTACTCTTCGGACATCTTGGATAGTTGGACTCTTGGGCTAGAACATTACAATCTATATGTAAGCCAATTCAGTGTCAAAAAATACTAAATGTAATCTAAATCTGTATCTGTTCCATTCTGTGACTTCGTGAAGTTGACCACTGCCCCACTATGAGTGCCGAGCGGTTGTGCCCGAAATCAAATTTTGAGCAATGTCAACAGCTGCGTCCACTTCATTGCATACCAAATAACTTGGAGATAGCCATGTCAAATCCCCGGCTGACCTTCCTCTATCCTCATGTCTTCCGAAATATGCGAAACAGTGAAGCTGCAACCAAAACAATAAGAATAAAGCCATCGGCTAGAGCGCCACTACCATCCAGGAGGGATTTCGCAACTTCTCAAATGCAACGGGATAGACTTGTAGAAAGACATGGAAAGGCGGTTGAGCCATTTCTGGCGAAAGGAGAAAGCCCAGAGAGCATGAAGCTATACACACCAGAGCCAGAGAAGGCGGGAAAGGTAATTCCCGAAAGTGAACAGAAGACTGCTAGGTCAGAAGCAGAGGTGAAATACGAGGATGTCTCCGCCGGAGCATTGTCAGAGGAGCTGCAAGCAGCTTTGATGTTACCTGGGGATCTAGAAAACTCCACATCCGACAAGGAACTGGAAGAGAAGCCAACGCCTCTACAGCAAGCGGCGATCAACACCGCTGATACCTCAGCTCCCTTAGACAATATTCTCCATATGCCCCCGCCCGAGACACAGGAGGAAGAAGACGCCAATAAACCACCTCATCTGCAGGCGCCACCCTATGTTCATCACTTTGATACTTATACCTTGGTACAACAAGTAGAAGCAGGAGGATTTACATCAGAACAGAGTGTAACTGCTATGAAGGCCGTGAGAGCCATACTGGCCGACAATTTACAATTAGCAAAGTCTGGCTTGGTTAGCAAGAGCGGTGTCGAGAATGTACGCTATGCCGACGTATTGCTTCATGGATCCTGCTAATGCCTGTAATAGGAGTCATACCTCTTTCGCGCTGCATGCTCCGAACTGAAAACCGAGGTCCAAAACCAGCGTAAAGCAAACAATGAAAAGATGCGCCGAGAACGTACAATACTACAACATGAGGTAGATATCTTGGGGCAGAAGCTTGGCCAGGATCTCCTCACACTTCGGGACGATTTGAAGGGCATGTTCGACGATCGCAAAATGTCTGTGAGACAGGAGCAGCGAGCTGCTGAGAGTGCAGTAGGTCCCGAATTCTCCCGTGTGCAGGGCAGTGTGACGCTGACAGTTTACAGATTCAACAGCTTAACTACAAGATCACGGTGGACTTAAACAGTGAGATCAAGTCGGAAGTTGAGGGTGTGCGGTGGCTCTTGACCAGGAGATCAGTCATGGGCATACTTTTTATGGCTTTCATGGTCCTCTCGTCGCTCCGCTATGCAAGCGTTCAGTCGCATAGCGCAGAAATCAAAAGAAAACGACAGGCGGAGGCGGCAGTAGCTCTGGACGAGCGAAAGTTTGAAGATGTGCCTTTATCAGCAACAGATATTTTGGCTGCGAATTAGGCTGTGTAAATACGGCGTTACATAAGGGAAACGAAGACACGACTAGACTTGACCATTGGGAGTAAGGAGGTTTAGACATATCACTAGATAGCGACACCGTCAAAGACACGAATGATATATTTGCAAGTTCTCCAACGAACAAAATCACT
Source organism: Calycina marina (assembly GCA_019669825.1). NCBI lineage: Eukaryota > Fungi > Ascomycota > Leotiomycetes > Helotiales > Pezizellaceae > Calycina > Calycina marina. The sequence continues at coordinate 10,437 of MU254276.1, forward strand.
GCGCGCAGCTCAGCTATCTATCTGGTTTACAAATCTGTTGTCAAGCACTGGGAATCAGTCTACCATAGTTGTTCTCGCTTAGGCCCCTTTTGGATCATCCGAACGGGGTTTGCTTCCGACTGGACTTTCACGAATCTACAAGTCAATGTTGACGTCTGAAATGTTGCCAATATATAACTGTAGTGTTGGCAAGGACTGGTGAAGACTGATCCTGAGACACATCATGTGAGTCTGTGATTCTTCGGACGAAAGCGGAGGTGACTGAACATGTACATAAATAGGTAAGCAGCGGACTTCCACTTCAGCTATCTACCTGCTACCTCAGACCACTTCTCGTTCTCATAATTCCTCTATTATACAACTTGTAATTAGTGTACCACTTAATCGAACCACCGAAGACAGAAATGCCATCCCAGCAGCCGCCGCTTTCCTCCCTCCGTGCTCTACGTCTGTCCTCTCCCAGCATCACGGACCTGGCTGATCGCCGAGACAAATACTCATTCACCCTCTACACCCTCGCCGCCTTCAATCCGTCGTTTGAATCCTAGGAATCATCAGGCGCTCAGAGATGCCCGCTCGATTTTGCTGAAGAAGCATGAGGTGCAGGGTTTGACCGATGAGGAGATTTAAGCGAGGTTCATGAAGGGCTTCTTTAATGGCCATATCATCATGCAAGAGAGGCTGGTGATGATGGTATTTTAGACGTTTGACGGAGTGATGTTGACTGTGGTATGTTCGATTCGATATGGACATCATTTCTTGATGTGAAGATACCAACTTACTCAGGGTCTTACTGGTAAGTTATATCACTCTGCTTTCCTTCAGCGTCAATTAATCTTGAATACTGAGGAATATAGACTAACAGAATCCAGGAATCACACCTCGTCACCCAAGAATAGCAGTCTTTACGCCACTCTCCCAATCCACACTACCACCATTGCATAACCCAATATTCGGTGGGAACTTCATGGCTCTCTCCTTCCATGTCCGCACTCAAGACTCAGAGCCCACCGAAAGCTTCGTCGAGCTCAGTTACGGCAATGACCGCAAGTCGTTCTCGGGCATGCATCGTTTCGGGGTGTTCCGTGAAGGTATGAATGAGGAGGTGGTGGTGAGATATTCGTGTATCGCATATAATCCGCGAGAAGATAAGCCGATCTTCGCAAAGAGTAGAAGTCCGCGGTCTGTAAGGTTGGTACTAGGACACGGCTCCAGAGTGATTTTCATCGATTTGGTGCAATGAGCTGAAATATGGAGTAGTTTGTTCCATTGCTTTTATGCCAGATGTTTGTTCAGAGATGGGACCAGGGAGGTGCTGAGAGGGTAAAGTCTTGGGAGCAGACGCTTCAGAACAATGGATATGCCGTGCAAAATGCATAGCAGACTGCGGTATAACACACCCATCGCCACTCGACGATCAATAATTTCGAGAGGAGTGATATAATATGGTCGAACTTACTTCGACATCGAGAGGCAACAAGCAACATGCTACATACAGATAATGAAGAGGGTTACAACGAGCACAGTTCACGAGTCTGACATGTATTTAATTCCGCATACTGGGGAAGACTTTGATTGATCTAAGCCTGTACTTTGCATATGAAGAATGTGTACATTTTATAACCATATCAGGTAGCACCATATCAACAACCATAGCCCTCTTAATCCACTGAAATTACATTATCCTCATGACATGGTCTGTTAATTGACCAATAACTGCCTGCCTATCCCGTCCTGTCTGTCGTTAGTAATGTGTAGAAAGATTCCCAGATAAAGATAGTTGCTTACCAGTATCAATCATTTCATCTTGTATAAATGTAAAGATATGCATTCACTCCTCTTGCCCAGCGTTCTGAGCGCATCATTAACAGATGCTATAATTCCTGGCCTGTCATTGGCCCAAAGGCTTATTCAAAAGCTGCCCATTACCTCATTCCCATTCCACCGGCACTGTAGCGTCACTTTTCTCACGATGATCCTGTTCCTGTGCATTGAATCGTTCCGAATCGTTCTGCAGAGCTTTCCATCCATTCTTACGACACGCTGTGCAGACGAGGCCTTCACTTCCATGTGGCACCTCCCACTTCACGTTCGAAGGCTCCAGATTCTTGCAGTTGCTGCAAAATACTGGCAAACCCTGCTTTCGCCTTTCTCTGAGCGCTCGCTTCGCTACAGCTGTGGGAGTGCTGTAGGCAGGAGCGCCTTTCTGTGTGCGAGATTTCTTGTAAACTCCTTGGAAGATATGCTCCGGAGGTGTGTCAGATGGTATTTCTGGGGTACTATTTGACCATTAGCCATAAACACTACGACTTTTGTATATCGAGCTGCTTCTCCAGATCCACTCCATTGTGCAATTACATACTGCGATAGCCTCTGACTCGTCTCAGGACTCAACATTGGCGCAAAAGGAGCTGCGTAGGCAGTCCAAACAGGTTTAGCACCGACTGTCAATGCAGCTTTCGCGATTGTAGCTTTCCTTGTTCGATCATACTCCAAATCGATAGCCTGCCTCGTCTGTGGACATGTATTGTAGGCGCCAGCCAGTACGGTCTGTAGGAATTGTGTGTCTAGTCCTTGGACCCTATGTTGAATTAGTAGCTGCTTCCCTGGCATGTAGTTTAGGTAGTTGGGGACTTACCTACTAAGCGCGATTTCTGGACTAACGAGCTCCATTACGACATTACCATTGGTGTCTGAACCTGCAGAAAAGACCGGTGCGTCCTGTAGCCTCTCAAGCTTTCGCTTCGAGGCCATGGTGCAACAGTGTTTGTTGAGTTCTGGTTTGCTTATGGTATAGAAGCTGCGATGAGGTCGCAAACTTTGGCGGGGTCGTTCCCGCCAATGGACTTCCTAACTTGACGAATTCAGCCCCTGCAAAGCACATATGGGCTCTCTTCCATTTGATTTCTGACATGAAAAAAATAGAAGGCATCACAGTTTTGCGGAATATGATAATATACACCATTATTAGTTGTTGACTCTCACCGCCCATTCCTGTACACGACTGCTTTCATCAACCGCGCGAATGTACAGCACGTACCTATGCTGGACCAGACCGTTCAATATGTGAAGGCACATCCACCTCTATAATTTCAATAGCCAACTCCTTGTCAGAGCTTTCGCGCGTGAAAGTTTGCTTACCAGAAAACTGGAGTCATCTAGTATGATGAGCCTTCTCTATTCGAAATTCCAGATCATAGCACTCCGTCAAAACTTACCGGTTCTCCAAAAGCAGTATTGGCAAGAAGTAGACCCAAAATTGTGACGATAGAGAGAATGGTTGCAATCTTCATCTCTAATGAAGTATGTCTGTAAAATCAGGATCGTTTTGCATTCAGGGCCTGAGGCTGTAGTCTTGGTAGAGGCCAGTTGAGTAGATGAGTTGTAATTATTGGAGAGCCATTTCCAAGAGATTGAAGGCCCTTGCCCGTCAAGAAGACATGGCAGATTGGAGAGCAGCACATTGAAGGGTATAGCAGAATGTTGCAAGGGACTTAGGATCGTTGATGACTGCTGAGTTTCTTCAAATTATAGCTCCACTCTCCATCAAACTTCAAGTATGGATGATTTGTATCCTATTTTGCAATGCCATGCTCAATATACCATATTTCCTGATGGCAATGAAAATTCCGCGTTGCGCTGGTGGATTGACTGGGTTGGCGAAACTCTTCGTAATCTCGCTCAGTTTTACAAGCAGTATATCTGCACATCACAACTTTGGGGCCATTATTGTCAAATGTCTCTGCAATTGAAATGTGATGGTGATGGTGATGGTGATGGTGAAGCTGAGGAACCTTTACCCTGGCTTGGTGACGTCGCGACATTGATAGCCTGAGCTCGGGTGGAGTTGGCAGAGAGATCAGTGTAAAGTAACATGGATTTTGGGAACCATTTTCTCTATTTACCTTGACCTTGTTCAATCACCAATTTCACAACAATCATTGAGTTTGCTATCACACCTCTCTCCTGTACGCAACTTAATTCAGCTTGAACTCTCTACACAGCCTTTCATTCCAGTCGTTGAAGCTTAGCTGAACCCAAATCCACAGAGTACCAAGCGGGCGAAAGGTTTGGAGCTCAAATACGAGCACAGCATAAACAGCAAAAATGCTTCGAACTGCAGCTTCGCGAGTAAGTTGTGTTCTGGATGATGCAGCTTGCCCATTGCATTTTCCCCCAATTGAGGGAGCATTACGTCAATTGGCCGTAGCAGGAGTCTCTGCTAACCATGTATTCCTTTCCTTAGGTGCTGTCCAAAAGCTTCACCAAAGCTCCACCACAGACTATAGCCCAGCGTGCTGCTTCTACATTCAGAAATGAATCTCCGTTCCAACGCTCAAGCACAAAGAGATCGCAGATACTTCTGCTCGCGCGTCCAGCAAAGTCCTCATTCTATGCCACAGAATCCGGTCTTCCATTTGATAAGCCCGATCTGAAGGCCGAGAAGCAGTATGGAGCTGGGCACCTGAAGCCACACCCAGATATTGTATCTTCTGAATCCACTACGCGCCATGTCTTCGAGGCAAGATCAGAGCAGGAGACGAAGAAGGTGAAGGGAGCTCTGAGGCAAGATTTCGAAACTATAAAGGATACTTTCGCCCTCACGGAAGTGCCCAGGGAGTCGCTGTATATCGGTGCTGCTGGCGTTCTGCCATACGCTGCTACGTCTTTGTCTACTGTGGTATGCTCAGTGCTCCGGCCGCATCTTGTGTGTCTACTGGGGGACGACTGCTAACACGTATAGTTCCTAGCTTCAGAAATCAAGCATATACACTCAACGGGACAAGGTTGGATTGTAAGATTATCATTCTCTTGAACAGGCAGACTATCGTCTATGGCACAAACCCCACGATTCGCATATATATCTGCAAGAGTGTCCAAGCTTTCTTGAGAATTCAGTTGGCTAACTCAGAATTTCCTGCAGTTCTCAGCTGATACTGCTCACCAACTCCTTGATTGGATTACGCCGATTCAAATCGGATATGGCGCTGTCGTAAGTGATGCAAGTCAACCAAGCTCGGTCAACCCAGCTAATGACTCTTCAGATTCTATCCTTCTTGGGAGCTATTCACTGGGGACTCGGTATGTAACAGTTTATACCAGTCTCTCTTGTTACCGGGATATCATGTACGAAACAGTGGCTGATACTTGCATGACAGAGTATGCGGGATATGGAGGTTGCCACAGCTATCGTAGATATTTATATGGTGTCGTTCCAACTGCAGTAGCATGGCCAACGATGTTCATGCCTGTAGAGTACGCACTCATCACTCAGTTCACAGCATTCACTTTCATGTACTTCGCAGATGCGCGCGCAGCAGTACGTTAGGCCCTGTTAAACCTGGCCGTTTTACCACTTCGAATACTGACCAAAGGACTTACAGGTCAGAGGATGGGCACCACCCTGGTACTCTACCTACCGCTTCGTTCTGACATTCTTGGTCGGAGCCTCCATTGTGTTGAGTTTGGTCGGGTATGTTGAATTACTAGCGGGATATATGCCTATGCGTTGCTGACAGTTTCGCAGACGTGGACAGATCATCAACCATGATGGTACTTTGAGAAATGCAGTGGACTATGTGGAGGCGGGTAAGGATACCCAATGGATCGCACTTGAACAAGAGGAGAAGGAGAGGTATAGAAAGCTTGCTGAGGAGGAGGCCAAGGGGGAGGCAGACGAAGAGGAAGATGACGATAAGAAGGATAAGAAGAAGGGTGAGAAGTAAATGAAAGGGTGTGTGAAGAAAGACTGACGCAGAAGCCATGGGGCATGGAAGGCGGAGTTTGCTGAAAACGCGAGGTTTAGTCAATAAGTATACTATGATCGATGGGGGTAGTCTACTTATATCAGAATACTGAACATAAGCCAAGTGAATTCATGTGACTATTCGTACGTTCGTTTTGAACCTTGCTTATATCTACAAAGAGCTAACAAACCCACGAACCTCTTGTCGCAACACATCGATCGCAGTAGCGTCATGCCAGAAATGTCCAGCACCTGGCACTTCTCGATGCCTGAACTTATTATGCCTTGTCGTCGCGCTCCCGAGTCTCTCAACCCAAGACCGTAACGTTTTGACACTAATGAAGATGTCATCGTCTCCATACACAGCCAGTGTTGGTTCAGTCACCAATTTCATCTCTGTCTTCGTGAGCTGAGCAGTATGCCTCCCCAGCCCGATACTCCCCATGGTAACGAGCGTGCTGATCATCCCTCGAAGTGGCGATACAAGAAGATACGCTACCTTTAGGTTTTCGCCAATTCCTGGCACTGCCTCAACTTTATTCGGGTCGTCAGTTGCGCTTTGCGGCGGACAGTCATCTACTTCAGTATCTGATGCACTGGCACTAGCATCTAAGCTCAACGATCCGGCACATCTGCTTCTTCTCATATGCCGCATCCTGTCAACACTCCTTCTTACCCTCTCAGGAGTGTCCATCACGAATGAAGTTCGCGAGCGATAGCTTTCATGGCTGGCACGACGTATGTCTTCGTCTCCTCCAACTCTGACGCCATTGACCGTCCGCGTTCTGGGCGAGTTGGGGAACTGATCATCGGCGGGGTGTCTACGTCCGCGCACTGGCGACGAGAGCATGGATTGGAGCTGAAATTTCAGAACGTTGTTTTGCTGGCTTGCGAGATGGCTTGCTCTGAGACGTATCTCAGCATAGGCGTTACCTACAGTAGGCGTTTGAAATGGGCCGAGAACGCTGCTGAGTATGGGCGGGAGAGTAGTAGTTATGAGTGCCCCGTAGGAATAACCTGCAAGTAGAAGCAGTGGATGATGTGTATGGGGTGTTGCAACTCTTTGCTCAGTATCAGTTGCTTCTGATTGCATGTACCGTAATGTATTGGCTTCTGGTCCTTTATGGTTAAGTCGTAGTGGGTGTAAAGCGTTCAGATAGTATGTCATGAACCCTATGAATGAGATGTAATCACTTCGCTCTGCTTTGCCTTGCCACGAAGTCTTCCCTTTCGAAGAACCTGCTCCGCTAAGATTCGTCAGCCGTCTGAGAAGCCCAGTGTAGCTGTCCGATGCCCTACCGGAAGTTGAAAGTCCCTACCACAAACCCTTGCTTCAAGATCGTGGATGCCACAATTCCGACTATTGGATCGTCATAACATCCCCCCAGCGGTGCATACGGGTGTGCGACTATAGCTCCTTTTCTCCTCTGTTCGAGCGCATCTGCTGCATAACCCTGATCAATAGACTTGGGGTGATATATGCGGCACTCGAGCTTCAAATCGTCGTGAATGGACGGGATTGTGAAGCTCAAGGTTGGAGAGGGAAGCATAGCGGGCTATCGTGAGCCATATAGTCGGTTTCTTCACTTTATAAGATAGTGAACGGCCTCGGTATACATCGCGGATCTGATACTGCGGAGTGTTGACTGCTGTGGCGGCCTTTGAGTTTGGAATTGTGCCCTTGACTATCCTGTGCTACTAAGTTATAGTCAGTATGCTGCAGTACATGCCAACTTGGTGCGACTCGGCCATTGCACTTGGGGACATCATACTGAGCAGACGAGAAAACGAGTGCAAAGTTTCTGTAGGAAGGTGCCTCAAAAGAAGTATTTTGGAGTACTTCTGAAGAAGTTCGCTTCCGTCGGTTTCCGGGTAGGAAATACACAACAGTGAGGGAGTTCTATTCAAATTCCAACTAAGCACACTAGGTGCAGGGATTGACTGCGCAGGCGAACAGAGCCTCAATTGAAGATATTAAAACTATACTTATTTTATAATATCACCACACAGAAGGC
>MU254278.1:0-18103 GCA_019669825.1 Calycina marina
TTAAGTGCTAGAGAAGTTCAAGAGAGCCAGCAAAGGGTAGTTATTGAGGAGGAAGTAGGAAACGTAGTGGTTGAGGAAGTGAGCCAACCAAGCCGCTCACGTGCGTCACCAACATGTAGTATTTGCAGATCATCAATTCACACTGCTCATAGTTGTCAGGAGCGTTAATGTATGATTAAATCTTTGGATTAAGTTATTTGGATAAGTAGTTGTTAAGTAGTGTAAGGGTTGGGACGCATATGGGTGCTCGGGCCAAGGCGCTCGCTCTGCACTGACTCCAGACCAAGTGGGCCAGACTGGCATTGTCCCAGAACCTCATATTCCATACAATTCTATGCTTTTCCTTGTATTTGTTAGAAGACTGCTTCTCTATAAGATTCGGTGGATATTATACATGTAGATAAATAAGGAGTGAATCTGCCTTATGCAGATTCTTCATGCACTTCTTATCGAATTTCAGAACCCATAACCTTTTGAGCTATTCGAGGTTTGGCCTCTCACAAGTAGTGTTAATTCAAAGCTGTTGGTTTGGGTTTTGGTGGCCCGCGTACTGATATGGCCCACGTACTGATTAGGTACGTTAGTAGTAGTAGTAGTATAATTAACGTCCGGGGTCCGTGCGCTTAATGCCACGTGCCAACAGTAGGACGTGCCGGGCTAATTGCCAGCATTTTCTATATACATCTAAAAACCGGACAACAAAGGGAAAACTGAGTGCTAGCCCAGTCTATGCTAGCTTGGCATGTTAGGACATATGCCTGTGTAGAACTGAGTGTCATGTGTCCACTTATCAAACGTCTCTGCGTCTTCTGCAGTGCCTAGTAGGGTGTCTAGGGTGTTGAGTACTCTTCCTAGCTGTAGGCATTTTATGCCTTTTCTCCTGGATTTTGTGCAAAAGAAGAAGAGTTTTGGGGTCTTGCTTCTGCTGCAGCTGCAAGAGAGTATAGCATCCTGATGATCTAGACATTGGTGGTACGCTGCGAAGTCGCCGTGTCCTGTTCTAGCCGCGTAGAGCCTTCCTAGTGAGCTTCTAGGTAAAAGCAGCTACCGAGGTATTTGTGTAGCAGGGATGCATAAATCAATGTATCGGGATGGCGCTATAGCTAGCCAAACTTCTTTGAAGACGTCGATAGGGTATCCTGCTATGTATGTGTATGAATGAATAAATGAAATTCTATTAAGCGTCTTACAGAGAATCTGTGTGCGCTGATCATGACTAATCTCAGACCATACTGGTCCAAGGCTCTAAGTGTACCCAGGGAAAAGCCGCCTGGCAGGCGGTAAAAACCCTTCGTTGTTCTATCTATAAGCCCAGGATTAATTCTCTGGCTGGAGCCTCCCTTGGAGAAGAGTGAACGCATTGCGCGCGGGGTCAGAGTTGTGTGGTGGTGGCAGCGGTGAGTGACGTGGTCGCTACAGCTGGTCCTGCTCCAGCGTTTGTTGGAGCTGTAGCGCCAGGAGATACTCCCGCAGTCGTGCCGTGGCTAGGAGCCATTTGATGATACTGGGGCATCGTTTGGGATCTTCAAGGGCCTCGCTTAGATCTTGTCTTCCTCGTAGGGGAGGGAGATCGGCCCTGTCTTCTACCGGTTCACAGTCCAAGATGATATGAGCGACCGTTCCTTGGACCACATGGCCTCCTCTACATGCACACCACGGTTCGATATTCGGGACCTGCATTCGTCTCAGTTGCCTGAGTCCGATATGCCCCGATGTTACTTGCACAAGGCAGGAGGATTCGTGCTTTGTGAGTAAGGTAGACGCGTCCTATGTTAGTACCCTCCGGATGACCGAAACGTAGATGTCTCTAGCCTTGGGAAGCGAGGGTCTCCATGTTTTCGCTGCGATCCGTGTTAGAGCGAACCATTGTGTCTTCAGCTTGGCCAGGATGTGGTTTTTGTGGGCTGCGAAGTTCGGCTTCCGGTCCAGGTGAACTCCAACTCTCAGGAATCTGATCTCTACCGGCTTGGTCACGTCATCGTCGAGAGTTGTGGGTCGCGTAAAAAGAGCATGACGACTATCAGTAAGAGGAGTAGAAAAATTCTAGCTGCATCAGTATTTGCGGACTAAATCGTTGAGAATATGGCTTCTACCAGTCTTGAGATCGGGAGTTGAAGTACGGCCCCGTCCCATATTGACACTATAGGCAATCCAGACTAAATCCATATCGCTATAATCTAGCGACTACACGCCAAAGAAGCGCAGCCGCGTATAACACTAGCAACTGATGCCAACACCGAAACAGTGATACAGAGTACAGACAGGACACTCGCTGAGATGAGATCTAATGAAATGAGATGTGACAACCACAGAACTAAACATGATGAGGAAAATCAGTTGCATCTTGGAACTTAGAAGTAGCATAGCATTATAAATCGGAGAGCCTGTTGCCTGCATTTCTTGTCTAAGTAGAATATACAGGCGCAAAATCTCGTCATATAGCGATGCAAGCAAATCACTTTCCTTCCCGTATTTACTCTCTACTCATGTTCATTACCCATCCCTTTGGCGATTCCATTCGTGCTACTGTTCGTGGCAGGTGCATCCTCATACCTCTCCCAATTCGCCAACACCTCTCTAATTCTCGGACTATTCGTCAGCCGCAACACATCCTCAAAATACTCCTTTGTCAACTCAAATGGTCGTGCCGTCACATTCGGGATGTACTTCCCGATCAGCTTACTCGGATCAATAGTGGTCTTGTTGATCTTTTTCAGCAAGAAAGATCTAAACGGCTTCACTCCACTACGCAAAAAGGTGGAGTGGAAAGGCACGTCAATGCCTTTAAGCGGGATGGTTGCAAAACCGCGTTGGAGATCTAGAGGCTTGGGCTTGGCTTCCGTTTGCTTGGCGCATTCGCGAATGATTTCGACAAGGTGCGCTTTGACGTCTTCGAGGGACAGAGATTCCATGAGTTGCTGGATGTCGATCTTTTGGGCCTTAAGGTAGTTTGTCACGCCGGTCAGGGTGTCGAGAGCGCGAAGGTCACCAGCGCAGACGTATTGCATGTTGGCAATGTTGTAGTTGACGATCTCGAGTAGCCAGCCAGTTTCTTCAGCTACGTTCTCGACAACGTATTGTAGAGCTTGCTCGTTGAAGGTCTTGGAAATGCGGCTAGGGTTCACGGCGCACATAGAGTAGTTTGATCGTCCGCTGGCGTCACGCTCGACTGCGACTTGCATTGTCAGACCACGGTAGAAGACGACGGATACCAAACTCTCAATTGGCATGACGTCGGCAAGGGCAGCAAGGGCAGAGTACTCTCCAAGTGAGTGACCAGCAAAACTGCTGTCTCGCTGAACAAGACCCTTTGACTTCATGTCCTCGAAACTAGCCTTCTCCATCAGAGTCAAAGCTGGCTGCGTGAACTGGGTGGCCGAAAGGAGACCGGTTGGTGATCGATAAGTGTACGATGTGGTGTTCTCGTCAACCTCCTTAAAGATCCTCTCAGATTTGGTAGATCCATCGACAGCCACAGTCTCGAAGGTCATCGACATGTAGTTCTGTCGGATAGCCTTACCACGTGGTCCACCGAAGTAGATAGTGAGTTCCTTGGGGTTGTTCTTGACGATGTTGGTGATGGCAAATCCTGTATCATGTCAGTAATAATTCTCCAACCTCATCACAGTATACGTACCATAGTTGTCCATGAAGTGCTTGTCAGCACGATCCCAAACCTCCTTGGCAACAGGACTGCTTGCGTAAAGCTCCATACCCATTCCTTGCTCTTGAGAACCTTGACCGGTGAAGACATACGCTGACACTGGCTGTTCAACTTCAGCTTCACCTAGCAAGACCTTGTCTTCACTCTCCTTGTTGCTAGCCTCCAACTTGATGATCTTGCGACCAGCAACCATACCGACATGTTGTAGCTTCACCTCGATATCGTCCATAGGGAGAACCATACCAGTCAGACTGGCATGGAAACTGCGAACACGGCCGATGTTATTCTCGGCAGCCCAGGTTTCGACCAGACTTCTGACAGCAGCACTAGAGTACATGCCGTGGGTGATCGTGCCTGGTAGGCTGGCGTAACTGGAGAACACACGTGATACGTGGATAGGGTTATAATCACCAGAGACACGAGCATAAGTCTCGTTGGATGCGGGAGCCTTCAGGAGCAGAGGAGTCTTGCCGTTGAGAGGTATTGGGTTCTCAAAGTTGATGGGTTGTTCGATTGAAGAGCCATGCCTCTGTAGGTAATCAATAACGGGATTGCCATGGGAGAGACCAGCCTCATACTCGACACTGGCGACTTGGATGATCTCCTTGGTGGGAAGCTCCATGAGAACTTGACCACTTGTCTGAACGCGGCTGAAGATGGTGGTGTTCTTGAAACGGATCAAACTCTCAAGACGGAAAGTGAGTGTCTGGCCCAATAATTCGTATTCAGGCTCGTCGAAATTGAACCACTCCTTGGAGCGCAACACGGCCACGTCTTTCGAGGTAGCAAGATAAATCTGCATGGGTGTCTCTTGCTTTCTCTGGAATGTGTTATCAAAGTCGGTGTAGGTCCCACGGTACAAGAACTGCGAAGTGACCTCCATGACCGGCTTACCATTTCTGGTAATGGTACCGGCAACTTCGACCATCTTGCCAGAGGCTTGGTTAATGACAGCGTTGACAACAGCAGTAGTCTCGGTCTCATCTCCCTTCTTTAGTGGCTCTACTCCAGGAAGCATGCGGAAAGCATTCGACAAGTGAACCAATTTGAGAAGGTCACCATCGACACAGCGCTGGAAGATAGGCTTCGTGATAGCTTTCCAGCCTAGGACAATTGCGAAATCCATAGGGGCATAGACGTCCTTTCCTGGACGGTCAACAAACGCCTCGCCAGTGTTGCCGACAGCATGCACGAAGTCGTTGATAGCTTCTCCAGTTATTGTGGCCTTGCCTCCATCGAACTTGCCGATAATGGGTGCATCGAAGTCAAGGGGTTCTTTTCCGAACCATGCCTTCCAGTAGAACTCTTTGATACGATCATTGCGACCTTCCATGACCTCTCGGATGGGAGCATATCCTGTCTCTGGGTGGTAGGTGAATTTGAGAGGGAGCGCAACAGGTTCACCAAGAGCGGTGGTGTCCTTCACCATGTTCACCAAAATATCGTTCTTGCCAGAGAATTTAACGTTGATAACCTCAACGTATTGATTCGGTCGTGGCTGCTCCTTGATGGTAATGGTGGTTTTAGATGGCTCGTTAGGATAAGCAATCTCGAGTAGAAGCCCACGAACAGGCGCAAAGATTCTCTTCATGGGATTGGTCTGGAACTTCTGCCCTTGAACGAAGATCTCAGATGTGAAGAGAGCATGTCTCCAACACCGCTTGTGCCCGGCAAGGAGTGAGAGCCATTGCTCCAGAGAAGGAAGCGTAGCTGTAGGGGTGTTTGCCAGGCGGTAGGTGGTCTTGTTTGGTTCCTGTGAGATCGTCAAACCCTCAACATCCACTTCCTCTTCGGTCTCGATGAGTTTTCCGCCAAAGTACTCAATGACAGGAATGAATGATTCCTTGCCACCATAAATATCCTTGGTCAGGCCTTTGATGTGTGCTTCATGAATACCGTCAAGAATATCCTTGATAGGCTCGTCCACAATCTTGGAGTACTTGACCGCTGTAGGACCTTGAAGAATACACGTACGACCAACATCTTGACCCATAACAGCTTCTAAGTCCTCAGATTGCCACAATGAATCTTTCTTGAAGAAGAACTCGAAGTTGTCATCTAGCGAAGGAATGAAAGTAGTTGGCTTCTGGCCTCTACGTTGGCAAAGCAAGAGGAAGTGCTGAACATCTTGGGCATTAATGAGTTGGCTTTCTGCTTCGGGGTATGCGCTAAGAATCTTCTTGACGGTTGGGTATGGGTCTTCAAGCTCGGAGTAGCTCTGGAGTAATGATGAGTTGCCGGGGTTGCGAGTGAATCGCTCTTCAACACGGCGAATAAAATCGCCGGTGAGCTTCTCGTAGGATTTATCGATCCATCGAGACTCGTGCTTCACGTACATCAAGTCTACCATGCGGCGGACGACCTCGCTATAGGTCATATCCTCGAGATCGACAGTCTCGCCGGCCTTGTTACGGCCAAACCAGACCTTCTGGAAGTCATCATTGAGTTTCTTGATGATGTAATCACGATTTTTCTTCAGCTCAGGAACCCGCTTCTCCTTGGGCAAGCTGAAGATTTTCTGGTCCATCTCAGCCCAGAATTTGACACCACGAGTAGCAAGCTTGTGAATTGGCTCTCCCATTTCCGAGCGGACAGTAATGACACCACCTGCAGGACCCTTGTAGGTCTTTTCCCACTGGCTATCGTCAAGGCCCTCGGCCTCAGTGATTGCCTTCTTGGCGTCCTTGCTGGTATGAGCCTCCTTAGCAGTCATCATGCGACTACCAAAGAGACATCCATCGAATGGCATTGGTGGGTAACCATATATGCCAGACCACTCACCGGTGAGGTATGGGTAAGTATCCTCGGCTCCACCAAATCCACTCCCAGCGACGAGAATTAGATTCTCGGATCTGCGAATGCGACCGTACATCTGAAGAATAGGTTGATGGAAATCCTCGAAAGAGTGATGCCCTCCACCACGCCCTCCGGTCCATTGAAGAATAACAGGGAAGGTTGGGTTTGCTTTTGCGATGTTGATGACGTTCTGAATTCCGTCTACAGATCCAGGCTTGAATGAGATATGCTTCAGACCGAGAGTTTCTATGTACTCCTGTGCGATCTCAATAGATGGGACACCAGCTCCGATGGTCAAACCTTCAATAGGAAATCCTTCCGAGCGAAGCTGACCAAGAAGAGGAACTTGCCATTGCATGGCAGCTGGGCTGACGTAAATAAGATTGACAGTGATACCGCGTCCTGGAGGGATAGCAGCCTCGATTTTTTTGAAAGCTTCAGTCATGGATTTCGGGTTGTAGTAACCACCTCCAGCCAATTCGATCTGATAGCCAGCATTCATGGTTGCTGCCACGAAGTCCCAAGGAACGGTACAAGGAGTCATTCCTGCGACCATGACGGGCGGAACACCCAAAAGTCGACTCATCTTGGTATCAACGTAGATTCTTCCAGACGAAGTCTTCACCAGTCGCGGACCATGCTCCTTCACCCAATTGACGGCGTATCTGACAGCATGTTCCTCATCCCGATCGAACATCTCCGGCTTGTATCCAACTTCAGGTACTGTGCCATCAATCGAACCAGCCAAGATCACACGCACCCCGGTTCCATCCTTGTTTCGGCTTGTCAATATGCCCAAGCCAGAGATTCCTCCAGGTCCGAAATCAAGAATGTGTGTTGCGCCTGAGAATATCGTGGCCTTCTCCCAATTGACGGGATCGTGCGTGATAAGTCGAATGAGAGTAGGCACGATGTTGCCGGAAACCTTCTCTCGGATATCATCTCCAGTATTTGTATCGTACACTGGAATGCCAAGAGATTTGCTATCAATGACAATCTTCTTGAGATCTTCCTCAATATGCGACGTAGCTCCCGCAAGATACTTACTGTGGAATGGCGCGGTGATAGGTAAGAATCTGTTTACAAATCGGACCTTTCGCTCGGTGAATGGAATACGAGTTTGGTCGAGACCGGTGGGTGCCTTGACTTTACGTAGTTGAAGGTTGAGACCGTAAAGAGAAATCGGAGGACCAGTAACCACCATATTCCGAGCACTGTTGATCAATGATATCGAAATATGCCGGTCTTCTGGAAGATACTGATTCGTCGCATCAATATGTTCCTGCACCTGCGCTTGCGACAAGTCTCGGATACTCAGCATAGGCGTAGGAGAGCCTTCACCATTATCGATTGAGTCTTGCAAGATGTTTGGCGCTAACGAAGTTCTTGGGTAGGCTTGTTGACTGCGGGCTCCGATCCAGAACAGAATAGTAAGCGAAGAGATCGCAACTTTAGCGAAAGATTCCCAAGTATCTGCGGCAGAGGTAGCTGCGGCCAGGACCACACCCTGAGAATGACCGGTGGCACCGCTCAATCGCTCGCGAAATTGCCCAGGATTCAGTCCCAAAACTCTGCATGTTACAGTGTAGTGACATAGCTGGACCAGACCGATAAGGGGGAAGCTGACCGGAGCAGAAACCAAATAGTCAATATCTGGGGTTGCTTCTGGGTCGTGCAACCATGACAAAATATCGAGACCCTTTGCGTATAGTTTTTCAGCCTTTGGATCTCTGGCCAAGTTTTGCAGAAGTTCTGCAGCAGATATGACCAATTGCTCTACAAAAGATGGGTATGTCTTATAGAGCTCTCTCAGTTCGTCGAAGTACTCCTCGATGTTGCCCTGTCCTCCAAAAATCGAATATACGTTTGCGCTTCCTTCGTCTGCTGCACGGAATAGTGCAGATTCGTGTGGGCGTATGGGTCGGCTGGCAGCTGCGCGAGCAGTGTAGTAGCATCTGATGACCTCCAATTTCTTCTCATATATTCCTGGAAGATCAGCGGCCACGGCGTGGACTTCGTTGCCTCTCAAGAAAGCACGTTCAAATTCGTTGAGCACAAACTTTAGCACTTCCTCGTATGAGCCCTGTGCATCATCTTCCTCTTCGACATCTTGTGCGAGGAATCCCAAGTATCTGCCGACCAATTCCGTGACGGAAGAAGGCTCATCATCTTGTGCTAGCTCGTCTGTTGATTCTGGCAAGGAGGCCAGGAACCGATCCTTGACTTGTGAGGCGTGGAAGTGAAGATTCGTGGGGAGTAAGAAGGAGTGCTCGAGGGAGCCGTGTGTGATGACCAGAGGTCTTAGTGATTGTGAGGAGCGTGGAGTAGACACGCCTGTCTGAGGACCTGTAGACGTGCCGTACATTGTGAGAAGATGTTGGACAGCTGTATTACTGTTGTATTTGTTAGCCGGGTGCTTCAGGCAGCTTTGATTGATCGAGCAGGGCAAAACGCACTTCTATTTGTGACTCCAAGGACTCAGTGAAGAGCAGGAGTGAACTGTAGCTTCCAAATGCAGACGGTTCTAGCTTTCTTATTACTGCAGAAGGGGAAAGCGCCACAAATGCTTCTGATTAAAAGATCTTCTTCAAAATGGCAGGCACAGAATGTTATATGAGGATACAATGTGTAGGTATAAATGGAGTACAGTATGGTCTTTGAAAAAGAATAGAAGACCAATTGAGTATGTTGTCAAGCTGTGTTATTCTTCTTGCTTCACTTCAATTCTCAACACTGATTGTCTCCCGGCAAAATGTTCTGGTTGTTGGGGCAGAGAGCGCTAGGGTTGATTGGGATGGGATGATGCGGCGGAACGATGAAGTGGGTGAGATGCAGGATGATACCGCAGATGTAACCCTGGGATTGCTTGACACGAAAGTTTGTATTTGGTATCTCCCAACCCTGGAGGTTCGGATGCTCATGCGGACATGCGGGATACGAAGATACCTACACCGGAATTCAGTTGGATTTTGAAATACAACATAACAGCTTCCATTCTATTCCTTGCGGTAGCCTTGGGCCTGGGTATGAGTAGCCAGTGCCATCGCATCAGTGGATACTCCCAGCGTTCAGGGGCCGGATCGAGGGTGACATCGCCCTCAGGGATTTATCAATCACCATCAGCTCATTTTTATCGTGTCGAGGGCCACAATACAGTCAACATCTCTGACCGGAAAGTTGGCCGGTACATTGACCGGAGGATATGATAGCCTATATATCGGATAAAAGGAACTCAACAAGCAGTCATACAAGCGCTGAATAAAAACAGATGAGAGATGTGGCTATTAGCAAGGCTACCTCGCTGACATTGCATCTCTTTATCTCGCTCAGAGCCTTGCATCTCCAGCCACAACACCGTACATAAAACCGCGCTAGGGAAAGGAGGGGACATCTCGGCAACCGGATCTATAAGAGATACAAGTTCAACCAGCAGATACACTGAGGTTTGCAGAGTGAACTGGATTGATTGCACATGGCAACGGAGTGAATACCGGATATCACATGATTTGCTTATACTAAAACCAAGACATCCAGTACTGGAACCACATCTTAACCACTAACACATTCCCGGCCTAGCTTGAACATACCCCTGTTAAATTGTTATGTTGAGAGTCAAGCCACAATTTTTTCCGGCCCTCAACACACCAAGATCCACACAAGCAGGACCACAATGGAACCAGAGAGGAGAGCAGCTCCATGTCAACCACTGGAACTCTGTACATACACCTCTACATACACAGAAATACGTCTACTCCTGCTTTCTTCTATGGCATAGGTCTTCGTAAATTGTACTTTACTACTTCAATCTCCCTTTATACCCTCTTAATATCTGTTTGCCTTACCTTACCTTCCCGGCACTCTGGTCCAGCGTTCCTTCGCCATTGGGAATTGACACTAGTACACTACTTGAAGTCCTGACTTTCTCATCCAGGAATATCTCACCATCTCGGCCTCACCCTTTATTACACCATATATACCCCTCCAAACACGCATAATCGTCTTCGGATGTTAAAAAAAAAAACACCCTTAAGATGCGTCCCGAAGTAGAACAAGAGCTTGCCCACACCCTACTTGTTGAGCTTCTAGCATACCAATTCGCGTCCCCAGTCAGATGGATTGAAACACAAGATGTCATCCTGGCAGAGAAGGTCACAGAAAGGATCGTGGAGATTGGTCCAGCAGATACCCTCGGAGGAATGGCAAGGCGGACAATTGCCTCCAAATACGAAGCATACGATGCCGCAAAATCCGTCCAACGTCAAATTCTTTGCTATAACAAGGATGCCAAGGAGATCTACTACGACGTCGATCCCGTAGAAGATGAGCCAGAGGCTGCTGAAACAAGTAGCTCTGCTCCCGCACAAGCAGCTTCTTCGAGTGTCGCGCCGGTAGCTTTCACACCTTCTCCAGCGGATGCTGGGCCTGCTGCTCAGGTTCCTGATGCACCGGTTGGTGCCGTCGATGTCGTGCGAGCGTTGATTGCACAGAAGCTGAAGAAGCCTTTACTGGAAGTTCCCCTGACGAAAGCAATCAAGGATCTCGTTGGTGGTAAGTAGCGAAATAAAACGTTTCCATGAGAAGAAAATTGCTAACCGGCTTTTCCAGGCAAATCAACACTACAAAATGAAATACTAGGAGACTTGGGCAAAGAATTCGGCTCAACGCCTGAAAAACCTGAAGATACCCCTCTGGACGAGCTCGGAGCTTCAATGCAGCAGACTTTCAATGGCCAGCTCGGAAAACAATCTTCGTCTCTCGTTGCGAGATTGATCTCATCCAAGATGCCTGGAGGTTTTAACATCACAGCTGCCAGAAAATACCTGGAAACAAGATGGGGTCTGGCAGCTGGCAGACAAGATGGTGTTTTACTCATGGGTCTGACTATGGAACCTCCGGCTCGTCTTGGGTCTGAAAACGACGCCAAGACTTTCCTAGACGATGTTTCGAACAAATACGCAGCACATGTAGGAGTCAATCTAGCGGCGCCGGTCGCAGGTGGTGATGCTGGCGGTGGCGGTGGTGGAATGATGATGGACCCGGCTGCGCTCGATGCGTTGACCAAGGACCAAAGAGCTCTGTTCAAGCAGCAACTCGAGCTGTTTGCGCGATACCTCAAGATGGATCTCCGATCTGGTGACAAGGCCTTTATTGGTTCTCAACAATCGCAGACTGCCCTCCAAGCTCAATTGGATTTGTGGAATATCGAGCACGGTGAATTTTATGCGTCTGGAATCGAGCCGGTGTTCAGCTCTCTGAAAGCTAGAGTCTACGATTCCTCTTGGAATTGGGCACGACAAGACGCGTTGACAATGTACTACGATATCATTTTCGGTCGCTTGCAAGCAGTTGACAGAGAAATCGTCAGCCAGTGCATTCGCATCATGAATCGATCCAACCCCACACTTCTCGAATTCATGCAGTACCACATCGACAACTGCCCCACTGAGCGAGGTGAAACATACAAGCTAGCCAAGGAACTTGGCCAACAGCTCATTGAGAACTGTCGCGATACCCTGAATGTCGCTCCTCATTACAAGGATGTTTCTATTCCTACCGGACCACATACCAGCATCGATGCACGAGGCAACATGAAATACGCTGAGGTGCCTCGTAAAAGTGTCCGCAAGCTCGAGCATTATGTCCGCGAAATGGCTGAAGGAGGTAAGATCTCAGAGTATGGCAACAGAACCAAGGTCCAGAATGATCTCGGCCGTATTTACAAGCTTATAAAGCAGCAGCACAAGCTTTCGAAGACGTCTCAACTGCAGATCAAGTCACTGTACGGCGATGTCATCAGATCACTTGCTATGAGTGAAGGTCAGATCATCCCGAAGGAAGCCCCCAATGGCAAGCTGAATGGCCACTCTAAGAAGAATGGTGCTGTTCGACCAGCACAGAAGACTGGAAAAGTTGAGACCATTCCATTCTTGCACTTGAAGAGAAAGGACGAGCACGGCTGGCAGTACAGCAAGAAGCTCACCGGTATCTATTTGGACGGGTTAGAGGTCGCTGCCAAGGACGGAATCACGTTTCAGGGAAAGAATGCCTTGATGACCGGTGCTGGTGCTGGATCTATCGGAGCCGACGTTCTTCAAGGTCTGATCAGTGGAGGTGCCAAGGTTGTCGTCACCACGAGTCGTTTCTCCCGCGAAGTCACAGAGTACTACCAGTCAGTGTTCGCCCGCCATGGTGGTCGTGGATCCCAGCTCATCGTTGTGCCATTCAACCAAGGTAGCAAACAAGATGTTGAGGCTTTGATAGAATACATCTATGATTCTAAGAAGGGCCTCGGATGGGACCTCGACTTTGTCATTCCATTCGCTGCCATTCCAGAGAACGGTCGCGAAATTGACAGTATCGACTCCAGATCCGAGCTTGCTCACCGCATCATGTTGACCAATGTCATCCGTCTTTTGGGTGCTGTCAAGGCTCAAAAGGCTGACCGAGGTTTTGAGACTCGTCCTGCTCAAGTCGTTCTTCCTTTATCACCCAATCACGGTACCTTCGGAAATGATGGCCTCTACTCAGAGTCCAAATTGGGTCTTGAGACACTGTTTAATAGATGGCACTCCGAAAACTGGGCTAACTTCCTTACGATCTGTGGTGCTGTTATTGGTTGGACTCGCGGTACTGGTCTCATGTCTGTCAACAACATCACTGCTGAGGGAGTAGAAGCTTACGGCGTTCGTACCTTCTCCCAAGCTGAGATGGCTTTCAACTTGCTTGGCCTCATGTCGCCAGCAATCATAGATCTATGCCAGTTGGAGCCCGTGTTCGCTGATCTGAACGGTGGTCTGCAATTTATTCCAGATCTCAAGGAAACGATGTCGAGATTGAGGAAGGAAATCATGGATACCAGCGAGCTCAGACAAGCTGTCACAAAGGAGACTGCGATTGAGAACAAGATTACTAACGGTGAAGGTAGCGAGGCCCTGTACCAGAAAATCATCATCGAGCCACGCGCCAACATCAAGTTTGACTTCCCCAACCTTCCAGATTGGAAAGAGGAGATTGAGCCACTCAACGAGAACCTGAAGGGTATGGTCGACCTCGAGAAGGTTGTTGTAGTCACCGGGTTTGCTGAGGTTGGTCCTTGGGGTAACTCACGTACTCGATGGGAGATGGAAGCATATGGTGCATTCTCTCTCGAAGGATGTGTTGAGATGGCATGGATCATGGGTCTCATCAAGAACCACAACGGTACTATCAAGGGTCAGAAGTATGCTGGCTGGGTCGACGCTAGTAGTGGAGATCCTGTCGATGATAAGGACATAAAGGCCAAATATGAGAAGCACATACTCGAACACTCCGGCATCCGTCTTATCGAGCCGGAACTTTTCGAGGGCTATGATCCCAACAAGAAGCAACTTCTCCAGGAAGTTGTTATCGAGGAAGATCTGGAGCCGTTCGAGACTTCGAAGGAGACTGCCGAGGAATTTGCACGCGAGCACGGAGAGAAAGCTGAAATCTTTGAGATCCCTGAATCCGGAGAGTATATCGTGCGCATGAAGAAGGGTGCTACCCTTTTGATACCTAAGGCTCTCAAGTTCGATCGTCTTGTTGCTGGTCAGATTCCAACGGGATGGGATGCCAAGAAGTACGGTGTTCCAGAGGACATTATCTCACAGGTCGATCCCGTCACCCTCTTCGTTCTCGTCTGCACGGTGGAGTCTTTGTTGGCCTCCGGTATTACTGATCCATATGAGTTCTACAAATATGTGCATATCTCCGAGGTTGGTAACTGTGTAGGTTCCGGTATCGGTGGAACCACGGCTTTGAGAGGCATGTACAAGGACCGTTTCCAGGACAAGCCAGTGCAGAAGGATATTCTCCAAGAATCGTTCATAAACACCATGAGCGCCTGGGTAAACATGTTGCTCATGTCATCTACTGGCCCTATCAAGACCCCTGTTGGAGCTTGCGCCACATCGGTCGAGTCTGTAGACATTGGTTATGAAACCATTGTCGATGGCAAGGCTCGTGTTTGCTTCGTTGGTGGTTTCGATGACTTTCAAGAAGAAGGTTCTTACGAATTTGCCAACATGAAGGCCACCAGCAATGCTGTTGACGAGTTCGCCCATGGCCGCACGCCAAAAGAAATGTCCCGTCCAACCACCACTACCAGAAATGGTTTCATGGAATCGCAAGGTTGTGGTATTCAAGTCATTATGACTGCTCGACTTGCTTTAGATATGGGAGTGCCCATCTATGGTATCCTTGGTCTGACATCCACTGCAACTGACAAGATCGGTCGATCAGTCCCAGCTCCAGGTCAAGGTGTTCTCACTGTTGCTCGCGAGAACCCAGGCCGATTCCCCTCTCCACTCCTTGATATCAAGTATCGCCGGCGCCAGATCGAGCTTCGCAAGAAGAACATCAAGCAGTGGCAAGAGTCCGAGCTTGAGTACCTGCATGAGGAAGTGGCTGCTATGAAGGCACAGGGTGCTGACTTCAACGAGTCTGAGTATGCTCAGGATAGAGCTTCTCACATCGAGAAGGAGGCTGCTAGACAAGTGCGTGAGGTACTAAACAGTCTGGGCAATGCTTTTTGGAAGAAGGATCCAACCATTGCGCCGCTCCGTGGTGCCCTTGCCACTTGGGGATTGACAATTGATGATCTCGATGTCGCTTCTTTCCATGGTACTTCAACACAAGCCAACGACAAGAACGAATCATCTGTCATTTGCCAGCAACTGAAGCACCTTGGCAGAAAGAAGGGCAATGCAGTTCTGGGTATTTTCCAAAAGTACTTGACCGGTCATCCAAAGGGTGCTGCTGGTGCCTGGATGATGAATGGCTGTCTTCAAGTCATGAACAGTGGTTTGGTGCCAGGAAACAGAAACGCCGACAATGTCGATCAAGTTATGGAACAATATGACTACATTGTCTACCCAAGCAAGAGTATTCAAACAGATGGTGTCAAAGCCTTCTCCGTCACATCTTTCGGTTTTGGTCAAAAGGGAGCTCAAGCCATTGGTATCCACCCTAAATACCTCTTTGCTACTCTTGATGAAGCTACATACTCCTCATACTGTGAGAGAGTAAGCTCGAGGCAGAAAAAAGCCTACCGATACTTTCACAACGGTCTCATCACCAACACCCTCTTCGTCGCCAAGACCGATGCTCCATACGCCGATTCCCAACAAGGCGCTGTCTTCCTCAACCCAGACGCTAGGGTGACAGTGGACAAGAAGACGTCCGCACTCACTTATTCGCCCGCTTTCGCAAAGGCCGCGCAAACACCAAACAAAGCCAAGGCCGAAAGCACACGACAGATGGTGGAGTCATTAGCTAAAGGTGCCGCAACAGCCAGTAACAAAGTCGGCGTCGACGTTGAAGACATTACAGCGATCAATATGGAAAACGACACCTTCCTAGAGCGCAACTTCACCTCCGCTGAACAAGTTTATTGTCGCAAGGCACCGAGTCCACAAGCTAGCTTCGCTGGGAAATGGAGCGCGAAGGAGGCGGTCTTCAAGAGTTTGGGCGTCAAGAGTAGAGGAGCTGGTGCACCGATGAAGGAGATTGAGATTGTGAATGATGATAAGGGAGCACCGACTGTCAATGTAAGTTTCATTTGTTTTCTTTATGATTTATATTGGCGCAAGAGACTAACGTATGATAGTTACATGGTGAAGCCGCAGACGCCGCAAAGAAGGCTGGTGTCAAGGAAATCAGCATCTCGATCTCGCATTCGGAGACGCAGGCTATTGCAGTTGCCGTCGCTACGCTTTAGATGGTGGGGTAGCTTCTTGTATGACTTGTTTACTGGCCACGCTGTCTGCTTGGAGGGAAGCTTGGTGGGATATCAGGCCTTTGCTTACACGACTACCTTGTGAGATAGGTAGAGTGGAGGCATAATTGAGAGCTTGGAGCGCGAAGAGCACGAACATAGTAGAGAGGAAGAGCAACTCAGATGGGAATGTGTACATAGATAGACGTATCATGGGCCAGAAGGATTCCAGGCTTTTTAGAAGTGTTTCCTTTCGTCGTTGATTTTGCGAGCTTCTCACTTCATCCTATCCGTCTTTCTCAGCCCTCAACTCAACATCTCCATGACGCCATCTCTCACAAAGGTGGACGACTTCATCTTCTGCTGCGACACAAAACAACAGTGGACCATCAAAGTATATATCCCAATCTAACAGACAATACTAACAGACTCCAAGACAATGTCAACACCACTCCTCAGAGTGCACTCCGAACCACACTTCCATCCTCGTCCTTCACCAGCTTATCTACCCAGCTAGTATCCACAGCGCATCTCCTCGGGGGACTCTTTCTCCCTTCTTGCTCTTGCTCACCCTCTTGCTCTCATTCACCCTGTCCAGTTCCCGGTCCCGCTGGTCCGGTGCTCTTCCTAGTATCCCAAGCTACCTACCTACCGCCTGCACGGCCTTCAGCCAAATCAGCATAGCAACCTCGTCCTGCGGCCTCTCCACCTAGGCCAGTTCCCGCTCGGACTCTGGCGTGTCCAGGTCATGGCTTCTCATTCTCAAGTGGCATTTCTCACTATTCTGCAAGCGCAGCGCAAGGAGCTTAGCATCCGCGTTCGCGGTCTTGACGTACAGCGCGGCCATGGCCTCGTTATGGGCGCAGACGGAGACGCACAGTGCCGCGATGGTGGCGGCTTCTCGTATGGAGACGTGACGCGGGGTTCAGGTTTGTTGGTTCGACATTTTGAGTCTCATTTGTCTGGTCTGAGTTTTGGTTTGCGTTGCTTATTTGGTCTTTGGGGTTTCTGTTTTGAAGCTTTTCTGTGGAGAGATGAAGTCCATGAGGGAAGCTGACTAGATTTTATGGACTGTTCGAGGTCAGTTCGTTTCAATGTCGGCCAGCTGTTGGCAAGTTCAGTGTGTTCCTAGTAGTCTAGGCACTACCAGTCCACGCTGCCAGTGCACACGGGTTGAACTGCTTATACAAGCAGTGTAGTGCGTTTAACTTAATACTCAAACTACACCTGTTTGAACTATTAGGAACACTGAGGAAAAAGTTGCTTCTAGTTTTCTGTTCAGTTCATTTCAGTAGTGCCTAAGCTGCAAGCATAAACTTAGGATGTCTAATAAAGCAAGGCAAGTTTCTACGTCTTAACTTTGTATCCGAATTACTTAGTGAATTAGTAGTAGTAGTAGTAGTATAAATAACGTCCGGGGTACGTGAGCTTAATGCCACGTGCCAACAGTAGGACATGCTGGGCTAATTGCCAGCATTTTCTATATACATCTAAAAACCGGCGA
Organism: Calycina marina; assembly: GCA_019669825.1. Classification (NCBI taxonomy): domain Eukaryota; kingdom Fungi; phylum Ascomycota; class Leotiomycetes; order Helotiales; family Pezizellaceae; genus Calycina; species Calycina marina. The sequence continues at coordinate 17,698 of MU254278.1, forward strand.
GGAGAGACCCTCTTTCCCTGATGGATCTACTAGTTATAGGAGAACTGTAGTCGGCTAACTCCAGCAAGCGCCAGGATGTCAAGTTACATGTAATGTAGTACGGCCCGGCATAGGGGAAGGGGGTAAGGAGTAACAAAGGAGATAGAGAGTGGTAGGCCAGTATATGCTAGCTTGGCTTGTTAGGGCACATATCTGTATAAAACTGAGTGTCATGTATCCATTGAGCGAACGCCTCTGCCCCTTCTTCAGTGCCTAGTAGGTTGTCTAGGGTGTTGTGTACTCTTCCAAGCTGCAGGCCTTTTATGCCTTTTTTCCTGGCTTTCGTGCAAACGAAGAAGTGGTCTTGGATCTTGCTTCAGCCGCAGTCGCAAGAGAGTGTAGCATCCTGATGAACTAGACGTTGGTA
>MU254279.1:0-18077 GCA_019669825.1 Calycina marina
TCTCGTACGATCCGTGGGGTATCGTTATTCCTTGCCTTGCCCTTCAGCTTTAAGCGTGTTTGGATAGTTCTACACGCCCTCTGGATAACTTTGTTTATCGAAGAGCCTTGGGTCCGTCTTTGAAAGGAAGCGATCTTACCATTTAAGTATAGGTCTATCCGGGGTAAAAGGCCCCTGTGATTGTACGGATACGTTTATTCTGAATCTTTCCTAGCTTCTCAGCTAGTCCTTTTCCTTATTTTCCTCCCTTGATTAAAGGGAGTGCCATGAGGCTGCTCCGTACATCAAAACCGGCCCTATAACAGAGGAGTAAACTTGCCTTGCCCTTGTAAAAGCTGCACATCAAGTGAAAGCCGTGGTTCGTACAAGGGCTCCTATCTGCATAGCTGCCTTTTTTTCCAGTTGCCTCACGTGTGCTGTGCCAGACCCCCAGTATTCTAACATCTGTCGCTGGTTCTTTGTTGATCCCCTGAAACTTGGCACTCGCCTGCAGATTGAACTTCGTGCAAGCTCTAGTAAATTGAGTGAGCTCGTATTCTTGAGGGATGAAGCTCATTCAGTGACGCTTTGCCCACCGAACGCACTTCTCGTGGACATTTTCGAGGTTCTGCAATTGGAATCCGTCGACGTTCTGTACGAAAGGACCGTAATGATATTATTGATCACCTTCTGCCAAGGTATAAAGGAGAGATAGGCATAGGACAGCTTTCCTCCCACCAACCACGGTCCCAGTCTGCACCAGGCTGCAGCTCGTTATTCCGCTCGTCAGGTAATTTTCGAGGACATCACAGACTCTGTTGATTTCATTGATGCCCCTAGGCGGTTGCACCGATGTCAGCTTCAAAGACCAGAGATCAAATAGACAAGCGATGGCTTGGAGAGGTTTTGGAAGTTGCCATAGCATATAGTGGGTGCTTACATCAACCTATAGTCTGGAAGAATAGCCATTGCTCGGCCAGATAGGACTTGTGGGGGCCAGAAGCAAAGCTGAGCTTATGGTCTTTGTCGTATTTTCTCAATGATGTATCTGAATGCGTAAGCAAAGGGACAGACAAATGGTCAAACCTCAACTTACTCAATGATAGCACTTGACTTTCAGAGATTCAGATCTGTATTAGGATCTGCAACGTTTGACAGACGGCCATTGGGGATGAGTTTGGTATAGGTTTCCTTCTTCAGTTGATCAAAGGGCATGGCAACAAGCTCGTGGGGAATGGTTAGTTGGCCCAAAAGGATGGGGTCTTAGGCGGGTTCGTTTCACCTTCGCCATGTATATTGATTGGTTTCAATGAGGTAGATATGATTGCAGTCGTTAACTTGTTGTGGATTGCTCGACTGCTGGAGCAGGGGGTGCGCTGGTCAAATATCTCAATGATGATTATGAAGCTTCCTTGATTAAAATAGAGTAGGAAGAATTACATGTAGTTGAATGTGGGATGATAGACATATTTGCTTTGCTTAAACAGCTAAACGATTAAAACTTACTGTAAGCAAGTACCTACACCAGTTTTTGAACCTGCAATTGCATAAAGAGGCAATGAAGCTGCTCGGTAGCATATGAAATCCCGTATGATTTGAAACATTTAGAAGTTCGTTGTCTGAATTGGAAGCTATCAACTCGGTAGGTCCACCGACTGTGGTCAAGATGTGTTCATTCTATCTATAATCAAACCTACGGAGAAGACTACATTCCTGCCATCTTTTGATACCAAGCGCCGCAATGCTATAAACATGCCCAAGCAGGCCTCTATCGAAAGACTCTGACCAAGCGCATCACAACTTCACTTCTTTCTCGCCAACAATATCACACTCCCCCATTCATTCTCCACCTCAATGTCTCTCCACTGCTCTCCCTTTGCCCGCCAATCTGGCTCGACTTCGAGCATCTTCTCGAACATCCCATCCACGACATCACCCTCCCCGCCGTCTTTCTTGGCCTCAACGCCCTCGTGGTCAGCCATCCAGGTGTGATACGCGCTAAATGTCCTTACATAGCCTTCCATCTCCCCTAACTTCATCTTACTCTCCATTAGCACCTCGCCCTCCCCACTTTCCTTCCCTTCCGTGTTTGGCTGATACTCGATCCTCTTGACATCGGTCCACTCGTTCTCGGGTGGCTGGATATCTCCATACAGATCCCTTAAGATGTTCCGCCCTGGCTGTTCCCAGTACTTCCCCATCTTGTCATCTCCCTCGCCATAGCAATAATCGTCTAACACAGCAGTAGCTCTAGGATACTCAACAAAGTAGTTGTCCTTGTACCCCCAGAACGCTAGAGTTCCACCCTTCCTGACCTTCTTCGCTATTTCAAGCCAGACCTTGTTATAGTTGAACCAATGTGCTGCCTGGCCTGCAACGACCACGTCTAAGGATCCATCCTCAAACTCTCCTAGATCCTCAGCGCTTCCGACCCGGAATACCACGTTCTTGAATTCCGGCGCGGTGGAAGACGCAGAAGCTTGCTTCACCATCGGTGTGCTTGGATCCGTACCTATGACAGCGGAGAATTGGGGAGCCAGAGCCCGGGATACGAGACCATGACCACAGCCAAGATCTAACGCAAGAGACTTGGGTCCTGAGTGGTAGGCTAGTACCGTTTGGAAGAGCTTCGGTGGATATGAAGGCCTGAAGGCTGCATAACCTGCAGTGCTGAATGTGGCTTTTCTGTGATAGTTCGTCAGTTTAGCTAAGTCTAGTTGAAGGAGAGACTTACGCAAATGTCGCCATAGTCCTGAAAGGTGAGAAGTCTAGTATAGCAAGACTAAGATGTGCACCGGGTATATATAGTTATACCAGCGTATAAAAGTTCGATATTGCCGAAATCTTGGGGAAGGGCGTCCCTTGTACAATCTCAGCATCTCAACATCTCACTATCTTTCACCTATCAGATCCATATCATCAGAAATCAGGTGCATCTACAAAGTTCTCATCTATTTGCTGTGCTACCTACCAGGTGAACTCAGCAAAAGACGGGCGTTGCTCTGAAGACTGTAAAATCCCACGTCATCCCGCTGTTCAATTGTGAATTCACCTCGGCTTCACCAAACATCAACAAAACAAACAAAACACCACGAAATAGGTAAGACCTTCCAAAGATTCCAAGATGGCAACAGAAGCAGCAGCTCGTGCGTTCTTTTCCGCCTCGCACTTCGCAGTCGTAGGTGCATCCAGCGATCCCTCAAAGTTCGGCCACAAAAGTGAGTTCCTCCGGCCATTTACACACATACATACAAAGAGTCGTCAATTAACAATCCTCTCCAGTATTCGCCTGGTACATCGCACACTCGCTCCCCGCAATCCCAATCAACCCATCCGCGCCCTCTATCACTTTCAGCGGCAAAGGCTACGCCACCCTCAAAGACCTCTCTGCGCTGCCCTCGCCCAGAACAACCTCCATTTCCATCATCACTCCTCCCAAAGTCACAAAGCTTGTGCTGGCCGAAGCGAAGAAATTGGGCGTCAAAAGCGTCTGGCTGCAGCCGGGTACGTTTGATGATGAGATTCTGGAGGGGGCGTTGAGGGACTTTGAGGCGGCGGTTGGTGGGGACGGGGGACGCGGGGGAGAGGGCTGGTGTGTGCTTGTTGATGGGGAGAAAGCTGCGAGAGGCGCTGGAAAGTTGTAGGGTTGGCATTTGAGGCGTTATACTGTTACGGGTTTGTGACTGGGTGCAATGATTTCAATGATAGTTGTCGAAGGAATGAATATGGGAAGGACGGCCTCTGAACTTTATGACGAACAATGACATTGAGACCGGACATGATACACGAAGATCAAAAATACAGTGTGTTGGTGAATCAGTTAGGTTACTTTCCTACTACTATATACGTTGGTGAACCTGTGCTACCATCTCTAGAGCTCAAGATATGAATGCAATGCTGGGATGCCCTGCAGAGAAAGAGATGATCTCAAGTGCGGATTCTGATCTTGCTTCTGCTTTCCGATGCAGGACTATTTTGCAGCCCAATCTCCCTATGTCTGCTTTGGGTCTCTGCAGGTCGAACATCGTTTGCGACAGTTTGACAAGTTGTCTATCGATCTGACACGCTGAAACGTCCATGCTAACTGTTAACTCCTCTCTAGATCTTGATCGATGTCACACCCAGTCTAGTATCGATAGGTTTTAGTCCTTTTCCCATCCTAAGTATCTGCCCAGCATAGTAGGTAGACTGCGCACCAGCTCCAATGACCTTCCCAGCTAGACTCATATACCACGGCGACGGCAGATCCTTTAGTCTCAGATCGGCATCTGCATCAGGTATCTGCTCATTCAGAATAATATCCTTTGGAAGATATGGAATCACTGTAGTCGGTCTTCCTATCCCAATGAGATCGCAGCCTCCGGAGTTCAGAGCGGCTTCCATTCCAGCCCGCGTCCTGAATCCTCCGGTGACCATCAATAAGACTGTTGGGAACCGCGCTCGTACGCTTTGCGCGAATTTGAGGAAGAAACTTTCACGGGCTAAAGAGCGTGCTGATTTGGTAGGTCTAATCAAGTTAGTCATTGTTTTGGTTATATTCTTCTAAAATGTTGGAGATAGTCAGGAGATTGGGTGATACGTACTCAGGCAAAGCGTGTTCCTGCATCATAACCGGGTTCTCGTAAGAGCCACCTGAGATCTCGATGAAGTCAATACCAGCCTCCACAATCAAACGCACTTGCTCTAAAGTCTCTTCCATCGAATTACCACTCGACACATCAACACTGTTCAGCTTGATGCCGACGCAGAAGCCAGGCTTCGTGGAAGCCCTGATTGCTTTCATGATGAGCAATATGAGCTTTACACGCTTGGCAGCGGTGCCTCCGAATTCGTCATCTCTTTTGTTCGATGATGGAGCCATGAACTGTGCGAGTAAATACCCATGGCTGGACACTGTTAGTCACGTGTAAAAACCATTAGAGCGAAAGAGAAGACTCACGCAGCATGGAGTTCGACACCCTTGAAACCAGCCTCCTCAGCCATCTTCGCACCATCGACAAACATCTGCACAACGCCCTCAATATCGGCGACAGTCATTGCTCTTGGCTTGCCAAAAACGAAATTGCTGAGAAAGCTATCAAACAGTCTTGGACCCAAGTTCAACGAAACCGCAGACGGAGCCAGATTCTTAGCCCATAGCCATCGTGATCCAGCGCCGGCGGGAGACTGTCTACCTGGGTGGTTAAGCTGCACTATCGCCGGTGTTCCGTGTTGCTGTGTAGCAGTCGCCCAGCCTGTCCAGTCTTCTTTCGTTGCAGTGTATGAAGCGGTTGCAGGACTTGGGACTGAAATGTCGCCAGGTGCGCCAAGGTATGTATTGGTGACTTGAACGTTTCCTAGGTATGTCAGGATCTCGGTTGGTGAACAGCATCAGGAAGTGAACAAACCTGTCATGATGAGACCATAACCTCCTTTTGCCCACTCAGCATAGGCTTTGGGAAACTTCTCATCAGGATTGTTTGCCGGAGCCATATTCTCCGCCAGCGCCGCCTACAGCAAGGTCAACGACAGGATCCCATGAGCACAAACTTGGAACAATCATAACGTACCTTGCATATCCTGTTTGGAAGTGTGAGGCCACACGGCAAGCTTAATTCTTGTGCAAGCAACATATCTGTGTAAATTGGTATGCAAGTTAGAGTGGGGAGGATGAAAACAAAGAGCCTGGCAGAAGATGAGGGCTATTCCATAGTTATATATGTGCACTGCATTGACCACCACGCTATCTCCGACAGACAAATTCTCACACACTATGAAAAACAGCCCGCATGGACAGTCCATTGTCCCAACCCGGCAATGCGGCGCACTATCGGTAGCCTGATAGTCCGGGCAAACAAAACAGAGCTCTTTCTTATAAATCAAGAGCTCTAATTCAATCGGTAGGTAGCCAAAAGGTGATGTGACGATTCGTGCTGGGTCGAAAGCTGGTCCGCACATTTGCCCCTGACTGTCTAACCTCGGCTTCTTATACTGAGAGATTTCAAAGCAAAGTCTCCTGCGACAGATGGTTACGAAAGGTGTCGAGATTCGTATCAAGATCTATCGCGCTCTTTCAAGCAATGGAGTGCAGCTCACTCAAGTCGAAGTACAGAATTTCCGAATCCGGCGATGGACTCTTTTCAAAGAGAGTGATGTCAGCACTAGGTAGATAGATGTATTACTTGTAGCACAGGATTCCATGGAGTACCCGAGTCCAAATTCTCGTATTACATACATATTCATACAGAGATATCTACATTTACTAACCGTCGCTATATCAACGACAGTCGTTCTCCCCACTGGTCAATTTTTGACTCTTTTCCTCCAAAGCCTCATCTCCTTCTTGAACTTTGCATACGTGGCAGGGTCAAGCTCTTAGTAAACGCTCTGATCTCATGTGGACCAGGCCCAGAAGTCGTCGATGACGTTCTTGTCAAAGCCTTGCTGGAACGAATCTGCTTAGGTATTCTCTCCCCTTGATCTTTTCCTACAGCGACAGAAGTCGTCGCAGCACAATGCCGTCTGGACGCCGCATCTGGATATCTGACCTCGAGAGCCCTGCGTCATGGCCCTGATCTCGTCACTATCGAAATCTGGATCAAGAATTTCATCTCTGAGCGCAATACTCAATATCTGTCTTCTTGTCGTGAGTGCTGGGAGTCCATCATCAGTTTATGTTGAGGTTGAGCACACCCTGTGTTTTTGACATATCATGCGTATCCAGCTCCACCGCACTCAGCACGTCTTTGTCCTCAACAGCAAAATAATAGACCCCCGGAAGATCTGTGCGTTGCCCAACTTCACTCGATAGCGCGAACTTGCTTGCTAGATCTCGAAGATCGTTCATGCGAAGTGTGAGAACACCTGCTGCGATTCTGCATGTCAAATTCCTCCCGAAACCCCGTTTCTGGAGCACTCACGACTTTGCGAAAAACTCCACCACGCATCTGAAAACCCCCGAAGACTAGGTTGGAGACAGCTTCTCCTCATCCATCCTCACAAGCAGCGAATCATGTCCAAACCTCACATGCTCTGCTTTATCACTTGTTGGCGAACTAGACCCATCTGTCTTGGATGCCTTTACCGTGTTGTTGCTGAGATGATGTCCAAAGTATCAAGCAAGACCTCTTCGTTGGCGTAGTAGTCCGTTTTCCGGAGGATCAGCGGATCTGGCTGAGGTGACCTTGGCTGCAGTTTTGATACTGTTGCCGGTAAATCATTGCGCTACTGTGACACACGAAGTCTCCTTCACGGCCAGAATCTTGGGGGCATCTATCTTCTTTGGCATTCCGTTGAATTTGGGCAGAGTCATAACACCCTCTACACATGGGAAATAGCCCGCGAATTCTTCTATTATTGGGTGACAATAAGGGAATAGCTCTGGCTGGCTAATAAGAGTATATTCTGGCCTGGAACAAGGTGAAGAAACTGCGGCAGAAGGACTGCGGCGACTACAAGTAGGAGGATTCATTGAGCAAGCTCGGGATGATGACTCTGGCTATGGGGAAGAGTCTGAGTCTCCTACATCAAATTATCAAGCTTTGCAGCACCTGCATGCTTTAATGAGTTACTAGGAGGCGCAAGCCTGGTTGGAGCAGATCAAGTACTTCTGTGACTACTTTGCACTTGTGGGAGAGATCTCTGCTCCCTATTTGAAGGAAGCAAGCTGATATTCGTTCATTCTTTCACTAGTCTAATTGTAACTTCTTTTCTTGGCAACCTGATCTCACGGAATACCTCTACTTATGGGAATCGCGCAGGCGCAAAGAATGGCCCCATATATCCAGTTTGACTGTAGGAGCACACGCTTGGGTGTCGAGCCTTACTACTCCACTTGTTACCATGTCAAGGCCCTCAACCCAGCCATCTCTCATGTCGCTCTTACAAACGAGTGAGCTAGCCAGTAGCTTTGCACATACAGCGGTATTATGGGAGTGGATAAGATACCTCAATTTGCCAGATGCACAGAAATAATTCGCCCAGGAAAGTTCGGGATCGCGCAAAAAGCTTCTGGTTGAATGGCGATTTTTCTCAATTTCTAAAGGTGAGGTCGACTGTAAGCAAGAGGACGGAACAGTGAAATTTCCATGCCACGCATTCTGTTATTTGAATAGTAATTGGGTGGAAGGGGGCGTGGTTTGTTGATGGAGTCCATGCTGGTGGAGTTGCTAGCTTGGTAGCTCCCGCTGGAAGGATCCAGGACGTCGTTGCGCTGGTGACGGCTTATCAGCGGTGCTTATCCCGGTTTCTTTGCAGATACACATAACCACCTTCTATTTCTAGTAGCGACGAGTTTATCGTAGCGCTACTGTGTATGTCGCTGTGCGACAGTTGCGACATAGACGATTTGATTGGTGAGTTCGGACTGCTCTTCCAGACGTTAAGCTGTCCCTAGGTATCCAGTGGAGTTGGAGACTTTGATCACGCTAGCTACGTGAAAGAAAAGGGGCATTTTCATCTATAGGTACCTTTACGAAAACAACGTCATGAGAATTGAAGGGACCGAGATGAGATCTGTTAAGTTGAGTAAATTTCGACAAAGAACACAGCTGGAAGTATATACTGAGGTGGTCTTCCATAGCCTGAAACCCATATAAGATACTGCATGGTCTCTCAGTAGAGGCCCTGATACCGACTGACCAAATCTGGACGAAATATAGTCCTTAGCATCACCATCTACATAAAACCGTAGCAAGCATGAGTATGTGTCACACAACCTAGCTATGTCTTGGTCTGGTGGGAAATATGTCCAACGCCTGGACAATCCGTACTGAGTTCTGTGAAAGATGAAAGTAGGTGCGTCCAACCAGTTCATCTGGTGCCTTACAAGGTATGTAAGTGCCCAGAATATATGTCTGTGTTGAACTTCGGATCACAATAGCGAGCATTTGCGACCAGCAGCGAGTAGAATTCTGTGTCAGCGGCAGGCACAAGTTGAAAGACTCGAGTGTGTTAAACGAGGAGTTGCAGTGTCGGTTACGATCATTTGGTAGCCATGGTGCAAGTATACATTATGTTGTCCTATCGTTATGTGCACGTAAGACAGGTATAAAAGTAGTACACAGTGGAAGATTCATACAGTGTGATCTGCCTCACTGCTGTCCTTACTCCGAAATCGCGGCGTAACTCGAGTAACTTCTAATCTTCGGACCCCATATGTAGAAGGCATACGGTACGGGTACCATGAGAGCGCTAATGGAACCGAGGATAGTCAGTGTCCAATGGACACCCATATTCTCGTAGAACCTAGATCACTAAGTCAGCGATACCTTCAGACGAATGCTGAGAGGTACTCACGGAATACCGACTTCCACCATACCACCCGCAGCAATGTAACGGATGAATGTGAGAGATGCTAATGCTGATGCTGCGTTTATCTCATATGCATCAATGATGTACTGATACGTGGAGATGAAGATACAAAGGATTCCGTACCCAAAAAGTACTGAAGCCGCTAGTCCGGACCAACAAGAGATGTCGTGGTAATTTGTCCATCCCATCCAGAACAGCGATATCGGTACAGCAGGCGCTCCAAACATGGCGTACCACAGTCTCTTCTCGGGGGGCAGCTTCGCGCTTGGCCCTTCTTCCTCCCGAAGAACTTTGAGATCTCGCTTAGCCCAGCTGTGTATCAGTGGTACAAGCAGTGAGGCACTACACAGGCCAACAGCGATTCCGAGGAATGCCAAGCCAGTAAGTCCTTCCGAGAAGCCGTAAGTTTCTCCGAACACGTATGTGTAGCCATCCAGAAAGGTGAACAGGATTATGTATACGACAGTCAGATATAGGGCGAATAAGATAACGATAGGTTCCCGGACAGTGAGAAGGAATGGTCGATAAAGAGCATGTAAAAGGCGCTTCCAAAAGGTCTCAGCACGAATTTCGACTTCCGCTACAAAACGATCGTCGCCCGTGATTTTGCGGAGGTGTGCTGCTTTCCACTTCAAAAGAACGGGAGCAAATGTCTCTGGTTGAAAGAGCAAGATGAGTGTGAGGATGAGGCCGGAGATGATTAGTGTGATCCATTCGCACCACCTCCAGGAAAGCCGGCTAGACTGGCCGATAAACCCACCAACCTATGAATCCATTAGCAGATGGAGACGTAACACAGGCCAAAGGGAGTGGCGTTCAAAACTGGTCGCTAGAAAGGTGCTTTGGAGAAATATGCGGTACGTACAACTGGACCGAAGATTGGCCCCATGAAGGCAGCATTGGCGAAGACTGGAAACGCATAAACTCTCTCCATTGGATCCCATAGATCGGATATCGAGCCACCAGCACAGGTGAGTGGAGTTGCACCGAAAAAGCCTGCAAGGAAGCGAAACACCAGCTGCGCGCCGAGGTTAGGAGCCAGCGCAGAAGCCACTGTAATTGATCAGCAGGAGGATGGCAAGAGTTATGTGATGCCTTCGACCGGGCGTAGGGGCAAGCGTACTGATCCAAATCATGTAAACGACCAACGTGACAATGTAAACCGGATTTCGTCCCACGGTTTCGGAAATTGGTCCAGAAAACAGACCTCCAAACCCAAAGCCGACCAAGAAGAGACCCGTTGCAAGGGATTCAACAACTTTGCTGACCCCAAACTCTGCTGAAGCTTGTGCCAATGCAGCGGAGTCAACAGAGGATGCAAATCCAACTATGAAGCCAATAGAAGCGATCATCATAGTAGCTCCAATCCTCGTTACCAACGACCATCGATGTGGGTTCATGGTATCGGTTTCAGACTCATAGCCCACCACGAAGACTGTCTCCCTCTTCTCCTCCTTCTCATTCGAAGGCTTCTTTCCCAACTTCTTCGTTCTGGTCCTCGTCAAAGCTTTTGACAACTGACGAACCTCGATTCCCGATAATGCGTGTCCCATATTCGTACCAAGGCTCTGGGTGGCTCTCAGCGTGTTGGCGCTCAACCCTCTTTCAACTTCATTGTCGTCAGTCAAGATTCCATTGAGTCTCTCGTTCCCCGGCTGTTCAGCTTTCTCGGGATCGCGAGTGTCTCGACTTTCGATCTCATCGATCGAAGAAGCTCGATGTACATTGTCTACAGTCCCAGTACTTTCCGTGCTACCATCACTTCCTAAGTTTACACGTTCTAGAGCTTCCGTTCGATTTCGATCTCGTTTATACTGCTCACGAGCGCGTCTTCCAAAACGTCTGTACTGGAGAAAGGACTGCATAACGAGCGGCTATCCGGACAACTTCTTGAGATGAAAATAACAACATTAGCAAGAACAATAGAGAACGAGATTAATATATAACAAACCTACAGCCTAGGCACTGGTTCGGCGGCCGATTTCTACAATTGAACATAGTTTCAGGATACTGACATCATCGGAGTGAACTAGTTAAAGATGAGAGCCACTTCACTTGTCATGCAACGGCAGAAAATGACGGCAAATGGATGATCTGCAAGATGACAAATAGGCTAGCGCCAATGTAGGAATCAACATTTGCTCCTTTTAGTAGTGGATATTGTCCCGTCAACGACTGTCCACGTGACCGTATTTCTCATGAATATTTTGATCCTAAAAACCAGCATCGCGACCAAAACAATGACTTACCAGACGCTCTCCACCAACTTCCAGCAAGTTCATATGGTCTATTACAAGCGTTAAGATACCTGATTTTGTCTATATGATTACATCGAGTTTTTAACGTAGAGGATAAATGAACTGGCAAAAGTCTCAAAAATCCTTCACTATCAAAATCAACTTTATTTATCAGGAAATATCCTCTTCAGATTTCTTCATTACAATTTGACTCGTACGCGCATTATGACCTGCCATATTGCAGTTGCCACAGCGTCGCGCGTGTGTTTCTTCCCTAGTTCGATGACCGCTCCCTGCTCGCATTTTTTGCTTTAACTGGTCCGCAATGTCCCTCTCACCCATTAAAGCCTGAGCCTCCTGTAGATAGGGTGATCCTCCTGTCTGTAAACGTGTTTTTCTACAGTTACAGTGCTTACTTAAAGTCTCATTCGCCTTTCGAAGATGCCTGACTTCAGCTTGTAACAACGCCAATTGATACATTACCTTAAATGTCCCTTTATTGAACTGGTTGGCAGCATCTAAAATTGGCGTAGAAGAGCTACCCTGGTGTCGTACCACTCGTTCCTTAATGAACGAACTCTGGGAAAGAACTTGCGTGGAGCTGCTTGGTGTCTGAGAAGTCCATAGTTGGGCAGTACTCGGATGTGGATTTTGAGGCGTTGGAGTCCGTAACTTGAGATCAAGGGATAAAATCACACTCTCTGGATCAAAAGGAATAATTCCAGCACCTATGAGATCTACCTTGATGTTGCTTTCTCGTGCTTCCTCGCTTTCGGATTTAGTCGGCTGCCTCCGGAAACATCTCATATACTTTCGTTTTGAGATGCTACAAATGTGTTCGATCCGGTTCAGGTCTGGGAGTAGGCTAGCAGTCTTGCAACAGATCAACACCGAGTTCACGAAACCAGTGTCTAACCTTGTACGCCCGTGTATAGCTGCGTTATCTTGTATGTATTCATATCCCGATTCCAGCTCCTTGTGCCACTGAAGGACTTGCGCCTCCAACACCTCGAGACACGAATTTGCAAAATACCCCTTGTTTCCGCGACTCGAAAGCCCGATCTATGACATACAGTTCATTTCGCCCGATATCCCAAAAGCACCCCCGGACCATGACCTTCATATTGTTATTCGTACCGTACATTTGGACCGTTTTGGGGCGATATTTCTGTAATGGAGTGCGGAACACTCATTCATTGCATTTCCTACGGCCACGCTCCGCGGAGCACTCAAGCACTCATCAGACCACATAACCATTTCCACTCATCTATATTCCGATGCTGATTTGGAAGGCATCAAGCAAGTCGTTGGTCGGCGTGCTTTTGCGTTATATTTGTCGTCGCTTTGCTTTCCAATTCGCGATACCGTACGGCTTCAAGAAGTTTTTGACCGTGGACTTGCCAACCTGGAAACTCAACTTCTCAACAACCTGATCGTATGAATCCTTCGGATTAAGACGAACGCGGCTAACCAGTCTTCGCTTGTCTGCTTCGGTGTATAGTTTCGGCGCTCCCTTTCGTGGCTGCGACTATTTCTCGTCGCATAACGAATTGAGATCCAAAGCCGATTTTACTGTACTCCATGGCAGCGCGCGTAATTCCTCACGAATGCGGCAGGTTTGGTACCAGCTTCTGCCGTCCCTACAATCTTTCGGGCGTCATCACTCAATTCGGGGCCTCGGCGACAATTAATATTACGTTCACGAGGAGGAGTGCAAATTCAAGGAGACATGCTTGTGAAATTTGTGTCGGTGGGTAGAAACGCGTATTTAAGCAGAAATCACGGGAATATCTTGGCGGGACTGTACGAGCAGCAGCGGTTGTTAAATAATGGAGCTTGGCTATCGTCCACTCACGATATACTCAAGGGTTTTGACACATTTTGTCGCCATGCTACCAGTGCAAAGTGCTGTCTTCACAGTATGCAGCTATTCGTTCGATTTGTTATGGGTTACCTGCATGAGGCCTGCTTCACACACGATCGGAGGGAGGAAGTAAATGAAGCCCTATCACATTATCAAGGAGCAAGTAAGCGGGATGTTTGAGACGTATACCACATTTAAATTGTCAAAAGACCCAAGTGAAGATCAACACCGAGTCCTACTTCCTCGATCAGGATGACTTGGAAAGGTACTCGGACTCTTGCGATGGTTGGATATGCCAGAATCTTCGGGAATTGGGGCTGCAGTACTCATACCAGCTTTTATAATGTCCCGATCGAACACATATCTTGTTTAAAATTAGCCATCCGAACCATTCTCCTTCAGCAGATCATCCAGCACATCCGCCACCTTCTCATTATTCACGTCCGCAAACGCACTATGCGTGGTCCCACTCATGCCAGGGACCTCACCCAGCTTCAACACCGCATTGCTACCATACCCGTTGATCAGCTCCGCCGCATACTTCGACAGCTTAACATCTGAATACGACTGATCCCTTTTGTCGCCCCAGATAAATTGGATCTTCGGCAACTGCACCAACTTCTTATACGTCTCTTCGGGGATAGCAAACGGGCCAAACGGCGCATTCAGCACAGCCGTCACGTTTGACATGCCCGGGAAAATTCAACCCACAATCTCATCCATAACAATCGCCTTGATATTCGTCGTTTTGCTCTTCGCTGCCGTTGCAATCGCTCGCAACCCCACCGCCGAGTTCGTCAGGTAAACAATGCTATTGCCCAGCCACCCCAAATCCGCCGCAGCCATCGCGGCATCCGTCTACAGCTCCACATTCCGTCGCCTGCTCCCACGCCTCCTCGTTCTTCGTGGGAAGCTACACGCTGGACCAGAAATTTGCATACGCAGCCCCGAGATTCCACGCCGCGAAGTTGCTCTTGTCTCGGTAATGGGGCGCCTAGCTGGTGGCTTCGTACACCCACTTAGCGCGGCCTATGCTAGGGCGGTCCCATAGATAGACGGGGTAGTGCGTGGGCGGGCGGAGATCGAGGACTTTGAAGCCTTCGCCGCCGTCCCAGCGATTCTGGAAGGCTTGCGTGGACGCCGAGTGCCACATGACGATGCTGGAGGGGCAGGGCAGGGGCGTTGAGGGAGGAAGTTTTCGATGTAGCTGTGGTCATAGTGCAGGATTTGCGCGGGGAAGGGGGGAGGGGGGGTGATGATGGAGCCGTCGGAGCGGTTGAGGAGGATGGGCGGTTTTCGGATTGGCGTTGATGGGGTCGTGAATTGCGGGTGCTGCGAGCGCGGAGAGAGAGAGGAGGATGAGGAGGAGTTGTAGCGTTGTCTCTGCTGGTCGTGTATCTGGCGAGCAAGTATGGCTTTTGTCTTCGTCGATGAGGACGTCATTCCGAGGAATTGTTCTTCAGGTGTCCGGATACCAAGACTTGAGCATGCCAAACTCGTGCTTTCTCAAAATCTCATATATATTACCTCAACAGGGGTTGTCAGAATTCTGTGTTCACGGGCCAACCCCACCAAAAATCAATACTCAATTCTACAAACTACTTTTTTACAATTATATAGGCAAATCACCACTTAATTCCTCGAATAGGACCTCCATTTGATCGCACGAGCTCTGCGCATCTTCTAGGCATATCAGCTATACGGTGCCTAATCTCTTCGAGTATAATTCGACTCCATTCCTCCTGTAAAGCGTCCTTCATATCTACCTCTGAATCAAAGATTCTACGCCTTAATCTCTGCTTTAGAATGCACCAAATACCCTCAATAGGGTTTAAATCAGGGCTTTGTGGAGGGTGAACAAGATTATATACTCCCCTCTCTCTCTTATACTGCTGCGCAAGCCCTTCCTTCCTCATGCCATGTGAAGGGTCTCCATCTTCTTGCAATAGCCATGGTTTATCTTAAATCGAACGTATAGACTCAATAGCATTACGGTAGATAGATAAAAGATTCTCTACGTAGTACTTCTGCGTCATTGCATTGCCTTGTACCTTCTTCTCTACTGCGTGTGGCTTCCTTGCCTCCCATTCTTGCAACCGTAGCTTATATTCCTCCTCGGTTTCAGTTGTAGGTCGATGTCGTGGATAGGAAGGATAAGGAGAAGGTGCTATCTCGTCTTGAGCATCGTTTTCGTCGTTGTAAAACGTAAGTCGTTCTGCTTTTCCAAACCAAGAGATCCACGCAGCAATATGAAAAGCTTATTACGGTATCAAAAACAGCGGAAATACATCCCATTTGGTACCTGGAATATTTGTGGCGGATGTTGAGCTGTGTTACTTCCCCACAAGGGCTGTGTCGCTCGACAAGGGCCAGCTCAGGGGTCTTGCTTCCGCCAAGCACCATGTGTACTTACTACAAAAGACATCTCTAGGCTCAAGCAACAAGACATGTGTATAGTGTGTATTGTCAGTTGCATGTATGCGTTAAACTACGTGTAAGGCATACGCAGCGTTGCAGATAATTCTCTACTGGTTGCCACGTTCGAGAACAACCCCTTCATGGTCACTTCATTTCTCTGTCCCTCAAACCGGCGCAAAGATGCCCTTTTCCATATCCCTCTCCGATTCATCACCATGTGGCCGTCTGACCTCTTCGTCTTCTGTGCTCAGCCTGATCTTGTTTTTTCCCTCGCTTTTCACATCCGCATTTCTTACTCCACGGTGTATACTAGACGCCACAGTCGAGGAGCCCCTTGTAGAAGCAGATCTACCGGCAGTCCTGTCCAAGTCCTCTCCTTCCTCGGCTTCTCTTTCCTCTTGTGGTCCTTTCTTATCCGGAGTTGGTGCAAACTTGGAGCGCTTTCGAATTGGTGCTCCGTAGTTGTAAAAGACGAAAGGGATGGGTGCAAGCAAGACTGCGATGCCTCCGATTAGGGAGCCGCCTCCACCAACTCCGAGGGCGTCGAACATTTTCTGGGTGAAAAGTGGTGCTGCAGCTCCAGCCGCTGATCTGGCTACGGTGTTTGCTGCCATGGCGCTGGCGGCATATATCAGGTATGTATCGGTAAGGTAGTTGATGAATGCAACGAAAATGAGCTGGATCGATGTCGACAACAATGTTCCAGCAATACATATCACAATCCACTAAAGCCAGTAAGCAAGCGTGCAATGACTACACGATGAGAGAACTCTCACAGGGACGCTGTTATACTCTCCAGTCCAGGAGAACCAGAACAAGCATATCGGGAACATAACACCGCCGATCATACCCAGAATCAGTCTATCCTCGGGGACACATACATGACCAGCCTTGATCTTATTCCTATCTATAGCGGTATTTTTAAAGATGACGGCGCCTCCAATCATGGCACCGACAGCAACAGAGATAAGTGGCAGCTCCCCAACACCAGCGTTCCATCCACGTTGCTGCTGGAACACAATCGGGTAGATGGTGAACAGCATATACACCAAAGCGTAGACGAAGGCAACATATATCGCAATGAGAAGAGAGATGGTGTCGAAAAGAATAATCCAGGGCCTACTGAGAGCCACCTTGAAGATGGATGTCAGTGTCTTGCCTGATGTCTCAATAGGTGCCTTGACATTCTCAAATCCCGGTATCTTTTTCGCCCTGATTCGCTTCGCCTTGTTCAACAGGACCTGAGGCGGGTATGTTTCCGGAATAGTGAGCAAGAGTAATGCCGTCGCCGCGCCAAGCCAGATTAGCACATAGAAACTCCAGTGCCAGTTCTTCTTCAGCTCCAAGAATCCAGATATGACAGGTCCAATCGCTGGGCCTACAAATGTCATCATGGAGAACAAGGCCATGGCATTTCCACGTTCTAGTGCTGGCCAGATATCGACCATTACTCCGGGTGCATTCGATAGCGGTGCAGAAGCAAATGTACCAGTCAGGAAACGTCCTATGAGCAACGCCGCGAAGTTTGGTGCCCATGCGCACAGGAAGTTGAAGGCAATGTAGCCGGTGAAGGATATGTATGATATCCATCTTCGACCGTAGAACTCGCTCAATGGCGCCCAGAAGAGTGGTCCGAAGCAGTATCCCAGCAGAAAGAGAGTAACAACAAGACCAGCTACCTCTGCAGATACGCCAAACTCTACTGCTATGCCATTTGGTCCTCCCAGCGATCCAGATGGGCTGGACGATGCGAAGGTCGCATTGCAAACCAGTAACACAGAAACCATCGTCAGATACCAGCGTCGTGCCTTGCTCCAGTTGAGAGGGTTTTCAACATCTCCAGGGTAAAAGTCAACGTTTCCGTCTGCATTCAAATATGGTTCCCCATTCCCAATATGTTTCGACCGGTACGGTTTCGCGACTGGCCTCGAGAGTATACGCTCGATCTTCTGTAGTGCGTTCATTGCCGCCAATGCTGCTCGCTATGGTTACTGCAGTGACAGGTGCTTGTAGTTACATTGAGTTTGGAGAGTTTGCCTAGTCGTGCAGGAGGATGTGCTGTACAGGTATATATGTGAACAAATTCAATACGAGCCAATAGAAACCACACAATTATCTCCGTATTTCCGTAAACCTAACTCCGTTTTGTGTGTGTGTGTGTGTGTGCGTATTTCCGTAAACCTAACTCCGTTTTGTGTGTGTGTGTGTGTGTATTTATTTAACGTCAGACGGACAGCAGCACGTGGCCGCTGCCCTGGGGGAGCCCAATGGACTATATGACGCCATGG
>MU254280.1:0-18046 GCA_019669825.1 Calycina marina
TGTAGAAATACGGCTGCGCATAAAGAAATTGTAATAGTTAGAAGTAGCTAGAGCTGACCATGCGGCCCTTGCGGCCCATGGCGTCATATAGTCCACTGGGCTCCCCCAGGGCAGCAGTCACGTGCCGCTGTCCGTCTGACGTTAAATAAATACACACATACACACACACAAAGACTGTTTGCCATATCCTCTGCCTCAAAATAGCCCATTCTCCTTCTATGGGATTACAATCCGGGCTCTGCGCCGGATGATATAAATTTTGTATACTATGGGCCTCTTCATAATCTTGAGCGATGCACGAACTTGTATTATAGAAGAAAATATCTCTAGCTCCTCGGAATTCAATCTATAAAAAACTTACGACTTTTATTGGGGCACACCTTTGCTCTCATATGGTGGCCAATCTGATGGCATCTGCTACATTTACTAGGAGCCTTCTTGACGGCCTAGACTGTCTCAAATCCAGAGAGTTCTCGTCTCGTGCTCGTAGCTGGTTGACTGAATACCTGGACAGCTTGTTTTGAGACTTGACTTGTTTCTAGCATGGGCCGAGGCTGAGCTGCATCTCGTTTCAAGTGCAAGTGAGGATGGGAATGCTCGAGTAAAAGGCTCTGGTTTTCCTCCTCGAGCTTCTTAAAAGTATGAGCACACGGTAGTCTATGTGAAGAAGTGAAAGGATGATTGCAAGGAGCCTTGGGTGGCGTCAAGAGCAACTGCCGTTGCTCTTGCACTTTCCGCAAGGCCTGGTGCAAAACCCAGTCCCCTACGGCCTCGAACATTACTCCGGGGACATCTAGAGGCGTCCGTATCTGCTGAGAGACTCGCATATGATTCAGTTCTTTCAGTTGGTTGGTGATCGCGTGTTTCATAACCCGCCAAGCATCGAAGAGATCGAACATATTTTGATATATGATTTGATCAATGAATGAATTCCTTCAGCTCTGGGAGACATAGGCTAGCTTTTATATGGGATATAGGCCTTATCTATCTACCTTGAAGTGGCTATATCGCCGAAATGCAAGTACTTATCCACCCATGCTTTAACGACGCTCTCTTTTTGTGGCTCGAGCCAGTACGAGTTGATGTATCCCACCACGTCGAGGTACTTTTCAGCGCATTTAAACATAAAGTTGACCAAACGCTCTTCGAATACCCTTTTATTTGGTGAAGCCATGATTGAGTGCCAGAGCCCTTGGAATTCATCCCATGCTTTGTCTTTCGATGGCATGCGAAGATGACTCTGACTCGACCGTTTGGGGTCTTTTAAAAATTTCCCGGTGGTAAATGCATATCCTGGAGGCTTCGCCCAAGAATTGATGGCTGCCAACAAAGATTCGCGGGATTCGTATATGCCTTCAGGTGGCAGGGCATCATCGGGAAATGTTGGCTGGCTCATTCTCGTCCAATAATGTCTTTACAGATGTCGACGCGTCGGAAGCACCAATGACGCGCAGCGCGAGGTTGAATGCTGACTAAGATTGGGCACCTGGTGCCCATGTATCTATCGGTCGCCTGTCAATTCTGTGCCTACTCGCCAACCCCTCTTTTTGAGACAGTTCTTCATTAGCGAAGGGTACAGAGCAGTTAGCCCATGAGGTAACCCTTATGTCAGTTGAAATATGTACCCTTCGGACAGCAAATGAAGCGTTTAGCAAGCGTCGTAGGGCTAAAAAGAGCCGTATCCGGGCAGGAGATGTTAAGAGGGAGGTGAACTAAGCTTCCCTGGTGTCGGGCAATCCTTTGCTTCACAGGAGTCGTTTGCGCAAGGGCGTCGGTAGGGGTGTAAGGCGCCTGGAAGATACAAGGTTCAGCGTCGGCCAGGAGGGTAGAGGAGATGGAGTCCGTAATCAAACATCAAGCTTCGAAATAACAGCCTAAGGGTCGAAAGGTACTAGGCCAGCTCCGCAGAATCCAGCCTGACCGTTTGCAACAGTTATTGACCTTTTGAAAGTTGCTTCAAAGGCAAGGAACAACTCGACCTTAGTGATATGGTTGATATGCGCCTTAATAAAGGTCTCGATTTGTCGAGTGTATGCCCATTTTAACACACTAAAACACCCTACACCGAGCGGCTGGGTAAGATAAGACGAGTGAGGAGGCAAGCAAGGAGTGATAATATTATAACTCTTGCAATGATCTTGGAATTCGGCCGATTCGTGACTCCCGTCCCCGTCCAAAACAAGCAAACGGTATGTGCCCTTCGTCCAAGTAGCGGCATACCTATGGAAGTGTTTAATCCATTCGAGACCCGTCTCATTATTCCTTCATCCACTACTTGATGCCTTGATGATCCAGTCGTTCGGGAGGCCCCCCTCAGTGTATAGATTCGTGAGGTGATTCTTCCCTTGAACTACTAAGAATGGAGGCAGTGTCCAGCCCTCACCAGTTGTGAATATTATCGCTGTAGCCCATTCCCGATTCTCTGGCTGAATTGCCTTGCCTCTGCAACGTCGATCGGCGCGTGTGACGACCATAGCAGCGCAAATAATGCCCATCAGAAATCCTAATACCCATCATAAACCCCGTCTCGTCGAAGTTGTAAAAATCGCAGTCTAGAACGCCATATTTCTCCCGCGTATTCGCAACAAGTCGAAACCACGCGCCGATAAGCTCGGGATCTTCGCATAAGCCCTTTGGAAGTCGTAAACGCGATTAAAACGTGTCTTCAATTGTGGTTGCCGTTGTACCAATCGATGGGACCAGAGCTTTCCTACGGGGTTTTGCCCTCCCGATTTTAAGGGTAGATTGGCCATATCTTCAACACCAGCAAGTTGGGTCGCAAATCTTCGTAAATATAGATCAAGTGTATATCGAATAAGCACCTCCTATTTTACTTCGGTCAACTTATGACTGGCTGACCGGCGTTCGCTAAGAGTAGTATGGCCGTTCATTCGCCTATAGAGTGTAGAATATGGCACTTTATAGATCCGGGGGGCAGCGGGTATTTTGAGATTTTGAGATGTCCGAATAGCATAGATAGCTATCTTGATTTTCGCTTCTTGACTTTGGGTTTCCATGGTTGATTGTTGAAAAACCGCATGCTGAAGTTGAGGGAGGGAAAATGATGGTTGAGTGATCAGAGTCCTGATATGAACAGGGTCCTGGTAAACCACGTTATGCATGTAGTCTTATTCAATCGTTTTTAGCCGCTACCAAGCAGTGATATCTTCCACCTCCGCCTCCCCAAACGTGCTCGTCTTGGTCACACTCCCCACCCCCTCCTCACCAATGCCATCAACCCCCTGCTTGCTCATGATATCCGGCAAAACTTCTTTCAAGAACTCCAAAATATGTCTATTCACCTGCTCAAACTGCAGCAAAAACGCATCATGACCCTCTGTACTATCGATCTTCCCCAGCCGCGCATTCGGTATACCCGCCGCAAGCTCTTTCTGTTCGTCGAACGTAAATAAGCCGTCGGATTCAATGCCGAGAACTAGAGTGGGCTGTTGGATTTGGGCCAGCGCGTCGGCGATGGGATTGATTGAGGAGGGGGATACGCGGTACCGTGAGACGTCATGTGTGTCGAGTTTCCGTGTGATGGCGATGTAGCAGTTCCCATCGAAGCGCTTGACAAATTTCTCGCCTTGATAGCGAAGGTAGGACTGTGCGGAGAAATAGGTAGAAGCTGTGCGTTTTTTAAACGTATCTGGAGCGGGCGGTGATGTTAATGTTGCGCCATGGAATTGGGGGTCTGTGAATCCTGGTTTCGCGGAAGGTGTAGCAAGCCCGGGAATGCTGACTGCGATTGAGCTGCCTGAACGCGACATGGGTGAGCGTGTCATTCGGTGTCCGTCATTATGGATTGCGGCGTGGATTTCGGATGGGGTGGAAGGGGGATGGTTATCGCTGATCGTTTGGCGTTTTGAGGCGTTTGGGATGTTGCGCCCGAAGCGTGCTTCGAATGAGTTTCGGCTGCGGTAGGTGAGGAGGGCTGACATGCGTGCAGCTCCTAGTCCTGCTGTTGGAGGGTCAGAGAACAGGTAGTAACCATCGTCGTATTTTGGATCGGCGTAGATACTCTGTCGTTGTGCTTCGCCCCAGCTTATTCCCCATGCGCTGTGTCGACTTGATGTTGCGATTGGGACAATAGACCGGACGTAATCTTTGCCAAAGTATGCCCATTCTAGTACTAACATGCCTCCCATGGATCCTCCTATGACGGATGCCACTTGTTTCACACCTAGCTCATCAAGTAGTAGTTTATGGAAGCTGAGGACAATTAGCCTAGGAAGACTGAGTTAGGGAGATAGTCGCACTTGACATCATCTCGTATGGTCGTCAACGGAAACTCTGGCCCATAGTTTGGGTTTCTGCGTGATCCGTCTTGTGCTGTAACAGGACTACCGCTGCCATATGGACTTCCTAGACTGTTCATACATATGACAAAAAATCTTGAAATATCAAATGCTCTTCCAGGACCACCAAGAAGAGGTCCCCACCAATCTCCAACATCTGCACTTCCTGTTCTACCCAGTATCAGCTATTGCATTGTTGTATCCCAGGCCACCGTCGAAGATAATGAGAGACTGAAGCGCCAACTATTGTAGTCCAGCCCTGAGAAACTCACAAGGCGTGGCAGATAACCATAGCATTGTCACAGCCAGGAGATAGTTGACCCTTTGTGCTGTATGCCAGTGGAACATTCTTCAGTGTGACGCCGCTTTCCAAGGTGAAGGATGGCACAATGGCTATAGTCTGCTCTAGTATCAGGGCAGCGAAGGGATTCTCAATTTGCTGCTGCGTTCTTGCTTGGAAGTATTCAGTCATCTATCCTATATAGATATAGTCGCTCATGGCGGGGTAGTCGATGGAAAGAACTAACCGAATTTGAGCGGCCCCTGAAAGCCATTGATCTCTGCCATCGTGTATTCGGTAGGCTATTCGGTTTACCGAATGTAGTGCTTCTATGGGAATTTCCAGCGCGTATCGTGGCGCTGAAGGATAACTGAAGTTATGTTTAAGTACGCAGTCACAAACAAGATTCAGCCTTGCATGCCATCCACTTCAGAATCTTGGCACTTGGCATAATCATTGCTTTGACCAGCAAGCTCTATGTCTTGCAGCCTCTCCGTCGCGTCGAAGAAACAAACTTGAGCCTCTCTTTCTTTGTGTGTCTCTAATTCTAGGAACAACCAACTTGATCCTCAGAGAAGACATACGATAATAAGCGCACTTCTATTGCCCTTCTTTTGGAATATTCGATAGGGCGAATTTCTTCCTTAACGCTACCTGATAGGCACATACCAACTTTTTTTTTTTGCTTTGTAACGGAAACCGACGTCGCCACCTAGCTCATCTCTACATATATGTACAGCAACTGAGAATTGAAGCATAGGACCGAGGTGGAGATGGCTCCTGGCGGGGGTAAGCGGAAGAGAGAGAGGGCATCTGACGGTGGAGATAATCGTCCCTCACCACATCGGCCGCAGAATACAAATCTGGGTCGGCATGATGCTCGTCCAGATCGACCAGACATGGGAAACCGGAGATTAAGCCGAGGAGGACAAGGAAGTCAAGGAAACCAACGAGGGCAAGGTCGCAGAGAGTCAAATCAGGATAATACGTCCCCGAGGGTATCCTCAACCGCAACTCCAGTATCAGGCACGATGTCTCCTCCACCCAAACCTTCGAGCGTAGCTACACCATCTGTGCCTTCAATCGAGCCGCCGACTCTCATCGTGCGCCGAACTCCGGACCCTTTCGACTACGAATTTCTCACCGACGAACGAGTAGCGTTATGGCATACAACGGGCAAGCAGGAAGTGATAGACTCGGGCCGTGCTGCTCGCGACTCTTCAGAGCCCACAGCCCAGATAGACCTCTTGATGATCTTCCAGGAACTAGCTAGGGCAGCAATCGATGTCAGAGTAGACGCTGCACAAGCCGGAGCATGTGTGAAGGATATAATAGGATTTGCTATGGCACTGGACGACGAAGATAGAGCATCTGGGTCTGTAGAAGCACAGGATATACTCATTGATGTCCTTTCGATGATAGCAGAGGCAGAACCGGGAGCGAGCGATCAGAAGTCGAAGAGATTTCCTTCAGAGTTGCGCGTCTTCGCTGCAGCTACAAGCATATCACCCGAGATTCTCAGACAGAAGATGGATGGCGCAATGCTGCAGAATCTCGGTTTGACTAGAGACACCTTCATCCGAGTCGGCATACGGCAGGCTACACATCTACTGTATCGACAGGCGAACTACAACTTGCTGCGTGAAGAATCGGAGGGATATTCAAAGCTGATAACGGAGCTTTACAGCACAGCTACAAATTCACCACCATCCGGATCCGTGGCCGAGGAAACCTTCGAAAAGGTCAAAGGTTTAATAGGCACATTCGATCTAGACGTAGGAAGGGTTTTGGACATCACTATGGACGTTCTCGCAAATCTGCTTATCAAACACCACCGATTTTTCATCAAACTTTTGAGAGTAAGCTCTTGGTGGCCCAGAAATGCAGGCAAGGATGGTGTCGCGGATTGCGTCGGTTTACCAACGTGGGCATTGCCAACCTCGCCACACTGGCTGCGGAAGGAGGAGGAAATAGAAGCTGTAAAGCAGCAACGGGCGATTTGTGATCCGGTGTTTTGGGAAAGAGCTCGTGAGATCGGAATTGACGCCTACTATGAGCTTGCCGGTCGGAAGTTGGTTGATCCAGAGACAAAGCAAAAGCTGCTTAACGGAAATCTCGATGACAACGATCGGCAGTGGATCGAGGAGACGGGCACTCTAGTTCCTCCAGGCAACCGGACCGCTGCGCAGCTACTCGGATTCAAGCTACAATTTTACTCCTCGGCTGCCTTTCTACCTAGGGGAAAGGATGAAGAGTTGCCCAAAAACCTCATATACATGGCAGCATTGCTGATAAAGGTTGGGTTCATTTCCCTGCGAGATCTTTATGATCATCTATGGCCGTTCGATGAGGACATGGAGGCGGTTCGTGAAGCTCGGCTGAAAGAACTCGATGAGAAAGAAAGAGCCAGCAGAGGTGGCGGTGGTATCAATGCTCTTACTATGGCTGCTCCTCTTGTTGATGATACCCTTCCTAGTGGAGGTCGATCACGAGATTTTGCAACAAAGACGGAAACCAAAGATGCACCCGCCGAAAAGGAAGCATCGCGTACCGAGGATCAGAAGGTCGAGCTTCTGCAGCATCTTCTCACGATTGGAGCAATGCCAGAGTCTCTATACATTATCGGACGTTTCCCATGGATTTTCGAAGCATACCCAGAACTCTTCCCTCTGATCCATCGCATCATCAGCCATTCGATCAATGATCTCTATGAGCAGAGTCGACCTGTCTCTGACCACGACATTTTTGTCACTCCCAAGAAAATCCCCACGGAGGATCAGCCAATAAAAGGACAGGTCAAGGTTGCTCCTATGGCTACCAGGAAGACTCTGCGTTGGCCGTTCGCTGATAAGCACGACGCATCGAATGAGGGCACATCCTACAAGTATTACTTGGAAGAATGGGCTGATGATCTGCCGAAATGTCAAACCGTGGACGACATGTTCACCTTGTGTAGCACTCTGGTGAACCTTTCCGGTGTGAATATCGGTAGAGATCCATCGTTGCTGTCCAAAATTTCAAGAATTGGCGCGGCAAGTTTATCCAGTGACCGATCACAGTCGAATCTAGATCGGTGGCAAGATCTATTGAAGAGGCTGCTCGTTCCGGCACTTAGCTTGACAACATCAAATGCTAGCGCTGTCGGTGATATATGGGAGTTGTTGAGCTTCTACCCTATTCCAACAAGGTTCTCGATATACGCGGAATGGAACGAAGGACAAATATCTCGATTACCGCCGATGAAAACTGCGTTCTCTAGGACAACATATGAGACACTGCAGATTATGAAACGCATCTCCAAAGACAACGTTACTGTGATGGCAAAGGCCTTAGCCAAAGTAGCATTCGCATCGCCAGGTGTTGTGTTTAAGGTTGCGTTGGGTCAAATCGAGTCCTACGACAACCTGGTCAAGGTTGTCGTCAAATGTGCAGACCACTTCACCAAATTAGGTTACGATGTTCTCGTGTGGTCTCTGGTGAGCTCTTTGGGAGGCAAGGGTAGGAATCGAAATAGTTCAGAAAACTCATTGCTAGTCAGCAAATGGCTGAAATCGCTCTCACAGTTCTCTGGAGAAGTTTTTACTAAACATTCTGACATGGGCATATCACCTGTCTTACAATACGTCAACAATCAGCTCTACCGAGGCAATGCCGAGGATCTACTCATCCTCGAGGATCTTATGTCAGGACTCGCTGGCATCGTGCCAGCTACGAACTTCAATGATACGCAGCTCAGTGGCATGACGGGTGGCCCACTGCTGCGTAGAATTACCCTGATACGGGCCGAGGATAAGCGATTTACCTTAAAGTCTAGTTGTGCCAGGCTCATGAAAGCATTGGTTGATACAAACATCGCTGGACCACTTCTGGTGTCCATGGCACAACATCGACAAGCAAACATCTACAACATGTTGGATGAGGATTCGAACGTCAAGGTCCTAGGTACTATGTTCGACAACATAACAGTCACATTATTCCAGTATCTTGATCTGCTACGGAGCAACATGTCAGAGGAGGAGTTCGACAGCCACGTGCCTTACATCCCTGAACTTCTTACTGAATATGGTGTAGACCCCACGATAGCTTTCATGATCGGCCGAACCAGCTTCGCATATCGCATGGCGATATACAAGGAGGCATCACCTGCAAGCCTCGAAGAACCCACGTCTAACTCACCCAGTGCGTCCGGATCAATCTCTCCTGAAATCACAGCAGGTCTACCGGCTCACGAAGTCTTAGAGCCTCTCATTGCTGCTGTGAAGGCATCTCAACCGATGTCCACTTGGAAAAACTTCACCCCCGAGTTCTATGTAACTTTCTGGACCACAACTTTGACGGAACTGGCAAGCCCTCAGCCCCTTTATGCTAGCTTGGCTAAAGAACTGACGAAAGCACATGGGCGACTTTCTGGGGAGCTTGCTGCAAAAGGCAAAGAGGAAAAGGATGCTCTACTCGAGGAAGCGGGCACACAGCATACTTATTCGAGGAAAGCGCGAGCACGTCTCAACTCCCGCGGCTCAGAGTGGTTCGATGTAAGCAGCAAGCCTGATGCTATCAGTGAGTCGGTTTTGCAGAAGTGTATCCTTCCACGGGCACTGCTTTCCCAAACAGATGCCGACTACTGTTTTCGAATGGTTCGATTTCTACACGAAAATGCGCCTACATTTCGAACTCTATCTTTGTATGTAAAGCTGTTCAGGGCAAATCGGTTACGGTCAATCATCTTCTCATGCACCGAAACTGAGGCCAAGCACTTCGGACGTTTTTTACGACTTGTGCTCGCGGATCTTGCCCGTTGGCATGCTAGTGCTACTGTGTACGAAAAAGAAGCTTGGGGTCCATCGGGGAAGCCAAGATTGCATGGATTTGCGAAATCGATTGGAATTGACGGCGCTCCAACAGCCATGCTCCCGCATGATACACCACCGGAGGCAAGCACAGATGGAAAACCAAAACCACCCGTGGGATTCAAGAGCCTGCTTCTGATGTGGCACAAAGGCCTCAATAATGCGATTAGAGATTGTTTAAGTGGAACTGATTACATGCATATTCGAAATGCAATCAACGTGCTTCAAGAAGTAATGGACGTTTTCCCTGCTGTTAACTTTATGGGTGCCGGGTTCATAAATCAACTCGAGGTTATACATGAGCGGGAGAAAGAGCAGAAGCGGGAGGACTTGGCTTTGTCCTCCAATGCGTGTCTAGCCCAGCTCAAGGGAAAAGCATCGAAATGGGTGATTGTCCAAGCGTTTGGATCAAACTTGGTAAGCATCGACACCTACTAAACACTGTCTTGGAATTTAACGGAAAGTAGGGAAATTCAGCTAATGGTGGTACCTCAAAGCTTCAAGAGTCTCCGCAATCCTTAATTTCCAACCTCAAGCCGACTGCACCGGAGTTTAAGCCGCTGTCTCCTGCTAGGTACGAAACATACAATATACAGCTCCTTAGTGATGCAATGGCTAACACAGGTCTAGATTGGCAGGTGCTTCGACTCGCAGACCAACGACCATTGAGATTGAGGATGGGGAAGTGGATGACAAGGCAGCAATCGTGAAAATTACCGTTGTTAGGGGAAAGGAGTCTACTATGGTACCGTCCACCACCAGCAATGAAAAACCCTTAGCACCAACGAAGGCACCAACTGAACCAGCTCCGAAATCTGATGTCCTGGCTAGGAGGGAGCAGCATCTTCGCGAACAACGAGAGAAGCAGGCTAGCGCTACTAGCACTGCCAATGGCCGTATGGATTCTAGAAACCACCCTTCTTCTCTTGCCGAGCGAGGAAATTTAAGTCTACCCACAAGGCCAGATGTCCCCATCCCATCATCACATCGAGCAGGACATTCAAGCTTGGATAGGAACGCGCCACCAAGACATTCTGATCGCCGGGATGGCAGGGATATGAGAGACGGGAGAGACTTGAGAGTCAGTCGTGAAAATCGTCCATTGGAATTGAATAGACCAGATAGACCCACCGATAGACCGCGAGACTTCCCAGGTACTGACCGACGTGGCGCGGAGCCGGATGCACGAGACTTTACACGTGGTTCCGATCGGAGTGCTGGTCGAGATCGCATTCGCGACCCTCCTCCGCAATGGGCGGCTGATCCTGCTGTGAAGAATCAAGAAACGCTACGATCGGACGAGATTAAAGCTGAATCTAGTGGGCGTCTATCTCGCGATGTTTCGATGCCTCCACCAAGAGTTACAGCTCCTCATGTTGATCGTGGGCCTTCTGTAAATTCCGAGAGAGTGGAAATCATCAATCCACAACGAGCTGCTCTCATCACAGGAGGGAGCGACCTCCCTCTTTCAGATGCTCGTCGCAGTCTCAGAGAAGAACCCAGAGATAGAAACTCTTCTCGACCACAATCACCTAGACGCCACGGAAGCGATCGCGACCATGGAGATCGCAGACGGGAAGATCGATCCAGTCGCAATGGGACCGGAGACTCTTCTCGAGATGCTCCTCACTCCCGACAACGGCTTGATGAAAGCTTTCCACCTCCAGCAGGCCCCAGAAACGATAGGACAACGGACAATGGCAATGATCGAAACGGCCCAAATGATAGACCACGTGAAGAAGCTGAATTCCAGCCATCTACCGCGCCGGCTAGACCTATAGATCCCGATCATGGACGTTTAAACTCCAACGCCAGACAGCCAGATCCCAATTTTGGTAGACTCAATCCGTCTTCTCCAACCGAGATTCCATCTGGACCGCGTGATAGAAATTTACGAGGCAACCGCAACAGCAGCGCTCAGCAATCTCGGCGTGATGAGAGATCCGAACGGGCACCTGAAATACCCCAACATGCTTCTACACCGACGACACCGATTGATATTCCCACTGGTCCATCGTCAGGTAGACACGGCGGCCCATCGCATAACAGACGTACAGTTTCTGGTCAATTTGACGGCGGTGTATCTGCAGCTCCATCTTCAGCCGTAGCAGCGATTTCAGCCCCGGCATCAAATTCCGCAGCACCTACAATACATCCCAGTCGCCTTGCTCATCTTCCTCAAAATATGTCGGTTGCATCTGCGCCAGGTCCTGCTATTCATCCAGACAGGATGGGGAGCCTCCGAAGCGATCCTAGACAACATCCAGCGCCGCCCGCAAACAATGTAACTAACAGCCGTACCAGGCCAGCAATGCCTTCTGTTGTAACCAATGGGCCGCCGTCTGGACCCAGAGGCTCGTCACAGCCAAGTCCTCTGTCAGGAGGATCCAATGGTCTGACTGCTCCGACTGGTCCTGCTTCCAGTTCCGACCGCAGAAATGGTCCGGGCGGTCCAGCGAGACAGCTGAGAGGTATCAACAGCACGTTGCAGCAAGCTGGGCAGCAAAACGATCCCAATGGCGTTAGAATCCGTGGTCGTGGTGCTAGAATGGGCGGACCATTCTACGAGAACTCACAGGTATCCGCTCCCACGACTCCGACTATCCCGCCACCTCCACCTCCGCCGCCTCCAGGGCCTCCAATTCAGAGACCGGATCTTACTCGCGAGCTTATCAACCCTCAGCGAGTTGATTTGATCGCTGGCATCGCACCTGGACCTGATGAGCGTGATCGACAGCGTGATGGCAGACGTGGCCATGGATCAGGCCGTCATAACAGACAGAGTCCTGGACTCGATCGAGGAAGAGAGCCTAACCGCGACGATGGCATGCCACCAAGAGAACACGGTAATCGACGAGATAGTGTGAGAACAGAGCCAAGAGGAGACGTTCCAGATAGAGATCGCCACATGCCGAGAGATCCCGCGAGAGAACTGATACCGGGCGGACGAGATATAGGCATAGCGGGCATGGCTGCACGTACAGGAGAGCGTGGGCGTGAGCGTGAGCGTGAGCGAGACCCCAGAGATGGCTCGAGACACGGTAGAGAACGCGACGGTCCGAGAGTTGATGCTGGTGGATACACCAGCAGTGACCGTGGAGGACGCGATGCAGAGAGGGGTGGCCGACATCGTGGCGAGACTCGTGGAGAAGATAGACGCGATAGTCGTGGTGGCCCGAAAGGAGAGGAACCGGGATCGGGGAGGAAGAGACATGGCGAGCATACTTCCGATCGAGGACGGGAGAAGCGGCCAAAACATTAAATCATATAACGGGAGACTAAAGACCAGATCGAACCAAGGAGTGGAGTGATAGGTGGGAGGGAATAATCTGTACGATCAATCCACACGCGACAGGCTTTTTTTGATACCTTCGTGCACGCATTTACGGCGATGCTCCACTCTACTGCACTAAACGTCTATTTTACAGCCACACTTGCATTGCGCGGCGATGGATTCTTGTATAGGAAAATATATAGAGTTCACATCTCCGGCTCAAACTGTTTTCCTATGACTTGCAGATGTAGATAGGTAACAAGAAATGCCAGCTACAAAAATACTAACCATTCAGCTTTCTCAAAGGATTGATGGTTTAAGACAAACTGCCATTATTCCCGTTGGTATTGACAGATCGAGGCTCGGAGTTTGATCTTGCTGTGGTACGAACTCGGTGTTGGTGTTTGTATCCTTTTCGATCTGCGGAAACAATTTATGGTATTCTTCACCGAAAGCATGGATCTGGAAGCACTGTCAGTGCAGCTGTCTTCCGGTATCGTAGACCCGCCGTCGATACTTGTGGCTCTTGCCATTGCAAAATCCGAGTCTGGGCAGGATCTCTGCGCCCTGATCTGCGACGGGCCTCATGCTCCTCCCTGAGCCGGGCAAAGTCTCGTTCCATAATTCTGCCCCATCCACGCGGATCAAAGCCCACCTTGGCTATGACATACATGATCGTTTTTTGAACAGATAAATGCTGATTTCCAGCACTATCAAGGAGACAAGCCCATATTCGTCGCGTGCGTCTTCGAGGATAGGGCTGTAGATGATCAGGTGACCGCCTTGGTCTAGAAATGGCTCATCCGGATCCCGAGATTTGAGATGGATGCTTCCCAAACTGCTGACGTCGTCTGGGCCTATGCTAGTCAGTCAGCAGACAAGTCCTTTGTACACCTATGAATGCATATTAGGCATATATTTAATCTTGACGTCGAAGAGACAGGGATCGAGCCCGGACGCTTGTAGCAGACTCTTCAAGATCCGCTCGCTGGTTTGCACGGCCGCATGGGGTGATGGATATGCTGTTAGCTATAGACCCTTATCATACCCGGGGTTGTCAGGCGGAATCCTTGCTACTTTTGACGAGGTGTGCGCAGGCGCATAGTCTGCTTTCCAAGTCCCGTCGCAGCAAATTATTAGACGGTTTTTGTGCCTGGTTGGATCGTGGTTTTGGGTTGAGGAACTGGGTGGAGCTTTAGATTATAGTGAGATGTGTTTACCGCTTGGATTGTGCTCGCCATGTTGGCCATGACTTCAGCGCTGTGTGGTTTGGCGGGTATGCAGATGGATGGCGCGGTTCCTTGTGACTTGAAAACCGAGTAGGATGTATGGGCCGGCTTTTGTGTACATAAAACCGTAGTGGTAGAGGACGGTAATTTCCCAGCAAAACTATTGTTCTGGGGCGCTGTGGGAAGACAGCATAGCGTTTTCGAAGGGGTATCAGCCGCAACGCACGATTTGAGGGCGAAATAGCAACGATACGGCTGAGAGAAGGAGGGCGAGAGGTGACACGACCGAGAAAGTCAAGTCACGTCGTGGTTGCTTCTCGTTTGGTACCTAGTGTAGAGATTTGAGGTCATACAAGGCCATTTACAAATAGCATACCTCTCTCCCTTGGGGGCTTGCAGCGTAGTCATCGTATTGGTTGCTTATTCCCACACGCGCGCGCTATGTAAGCCCTCCAAGTTTCATTCACTTCTCCTTTTCAAGGAATGGCATAACTGACATCGTTTCCAAGTCAAATTCTCTATACTCATCTCTTTTACATCTGATTGATGTAATCTTCTTTAAAATCTTTATAGCTTGGCGGTCGAATTGTTGTGCCACCAGTATAAGTACCTACACGGCGAGCGCCTAAGTCAGTCACGAGACGAGTGACTTGTACGTGTTAATCAAGCTTCGCTTGAAGTATAGGTATCTCCTTGATGTGTTTCTTTGATAACCTGGTTTTTTAACTGTCAAAGTACACTTAGTGCAATCTCATCCTCAAATCTGGATATGATGGCTCTTCCACTCACCCATCCAAGCGGTGAACACATCTCACCAGCCTGATTCTCACAAACCTCCTCCCCACCACCATCACCTAAAGCTCCACCCGGTTCTTCAACCCAAAATAACAATTCATCCATGCACAAGAATCGGCTAATAATTTGCTGGGGACTTGGAAAACTGACAATGCGCCTGCGCGCACCTTGTCAAATGTAGCAAGGATCACGAGATGTATCAGCGATGTGGAATGGACGGTGTATTGAACAGATTGTGTATTATCAGAGCGGAATGGGCATGGGAACGGCATGGGTGGCGAATGTGCATGATGGAATAAATGGGAGAGGTGCGTTACATTTCCGTATTTCTGGAGAGCTTGGCATTGCTAACTCATGATAGGCCTCGCAAGGACGATTAGACAGGCATATAGCTTTATCTCCCTAGACTGGTCAAATAATTTGGGCCATTCAATCGATAGATCGGAGTTGAAGTCAACTGATAATTCGGACGCTGCTGATGAGATCGTGCTGATCGGGTTCTCTCGAGGTGCATTCGCAGTCCGCTGTCTAGCTCAATTCATTCAAGATGTCGGACTGCTCTCTCGTAGTGGGCTTCGATATCTACCGAAGATCTTCGGACTCTGGAAATACGCTACTGATACGAAGAATTTGGATGAAAACTGCAGCGTGCTGGAAAGCTGGGGCGAGCTGAGACGAGTGCCGAAGGTGAGGATTCAAGCATGCGCTGTTTGGGACACGGTCAGTGCCATGGGCATGCCAGTCATTAGTCACATCCGAAAACCAGCTCGCAGGACTTCTCTGCGGCTTACGAAGGAAGTGACACCAAATATCAGGCTTGCGATTCAAGCACTAGCTCTGGATGAGGCAAGACGACATTTCGATACCGAGGTATGGGCTCCTCCAGAGAATAAGGACCAGAAAGTGGTGCAATGCTGGTTTGCAGGCTGCCATGCAGATATTGGTGGCGACGAGCAAAACTCTATGCTGGCTAATATCTGTCTTGCGTGGATGATGGGACAGATGACTGATATTGTGCATTTTGATGTTAAGAATATGTGGACGATTACAACGACGAGAGACTGGTCGAAGCCAACTGCTGGGGTGCAAGAGTTGAGTGAGCCTCCTGATCGATGTATAGTAGAAGCTACGTCTTCGTTGACACGAGAGCTATGTGTGTTCCTACTTCCCTGTCGAACACGCATCAACCATTGCTAAGATGTCCCAATGCAGTCCAGAATTACCTTCTCTTCAGCAATTCAGCGTTCTAGGCGGTTCGATTCTTCGACAGCCAAATTACGGAGAACCGCACTACAGCGTCTGTATATTCGATTCTCTCGGTATCGGGCTCAGCAAATACAAAACACGCTTTTCAACAATAACTAAGTTCGACCTCCTTGACGTCGTTCCTCCTTTGTCTGACAATAGCAGCCGCTTCGAAGGCGAGATTCTGGAGAAATGGACGCAACACATCATGTGCGCTCATATTAATCTCACCCAATCGCGAAGTTTTGCAGAGGCTGATGCTGCACTGCAAGCTCAAACAGATTACAAGCTGCGTCAGTGCATGAAATTGAAAGAGAACGCTAGCTACGGCAATTCGATGCCTGTCGCGGCCATTATGTCCGCATTTCATCGGATTGCAACGAGATTTAGGACCAAAGGCTGTGGTGAGTTGGGTAAGGAGGACCTTGGCGATATGAAGCAGCCTCTTTCAACGTATCAGCACGGGGGAAGAGGAATTTGGAGAATATTGCGCCGAAGTATGTGTTTCGACAAGCCGATACTAGGAATGATGAAGAGAGACTGGCTGAGCTGGAAGTGAAGGATGCGGACACAAATCCTGTGCTTGTGTTCAGAAGAAATTTTCCGGTGTTGATGGGCAGACCTCACGACATGGAGAACAAGTCTCAAAGCGTGCGGCCGTGTTTGAAATGCAGAAGCATCTGGTCTTGATTGAGTGTAGCCTCAAAGCCCGATCTACCTGTTATGACGTTGAAGAGAGCTTACTCGGCATATAGTGTACTTCGACGTACCAGTATCCTTGCAATGGAGCCGCCACCCTTTCAGACAGTTCACAGAAATGCACCAATTACATTCGCACGTCAATAATCAGCGATAAAGAGGTTCAGTCACTCAAAATAGGTGCAGCAGACAGGAATAGTGTAGTTCGACCAAGTTTCTACAGGTTTCTATAGTTATGCTTGCTAAGCCTCATGAAGATATCAAGCTCATACCTAGAATGATCTAATCCTGGGCCCTTCTTATTGTGACAAGTGTTTCAGGGAATGTTATTAGTATTTGAGCGGATGAACAATAGTGGTTGATCTATTCCACATCCATGTGCCCATATCAAAGAGTTCCTTTACTCCAGAATTACTCATCCACAATACTCAACCTCTCTCTGGTATGATCACTCGGGAGCTTTTGTAAAGCTGCTCTTAAGGGCGCAGATTTCTCAGCCGTGAAGCTGTTATATCTGGAGGTTTGTAGTTCAATCTTCACAGCCATCACCTCGACTTCCATGGCCTCTTTTATCTTTTAGCAATCTCTCTCCTTTATGGCCCATAGGAAGCGGTCTCAACATCCATTTTGTTTCCGCAATGAAACCGTTCAAATCTGTGATTATTGCTCGCATCTATTCCCATTGATCCAATCTCGCTTCCTCACGCTGAAGAACGTGATGACAACGAGAACCTTCTCCAGTGCTGTGTACGTCTCATATACACGCTCTAATTGTTTTCTGTCCCCTCTGCTCCCAATCACCAGGCTGGTCATGATGTTGAGATATACTATACTGGCCACACTGCTAGTGCACTGCCGTGCAAGCCCATGTTATCCTCCACTAGGCTTATGTATTCTCCTTGACTTGGCGTAGGGCAACTGTGAAATCACCTCCAGCTTCCCCTCCACATATACTCTACACAAATGCCTCCTCAATCTTGAAATCATTCAACTTGCACCAAGATTTGAGGAATTTGAATGCTCTTAAGAGGTCATAACCCAGCTTATTATGTTTGTTATTCAGAGTAAGCTTGGCGCCACAGAATATACGTTCTGGCTCGGCGCTCATAGCTGGTATGGTAAGAATATCTATAGTAAGAATATCGATAGCCATGCCACGGATGTTTGGGTACTTCTTTTATTGTGTATCTTTAAGCCACCAAGTCAGCGCATCCTCTCTATATATGGTATCCTGCTGGTAGTTATATACATGTTCATCGGTGATGACTTGAGCTGTTTGATGATATTGTGAGAGGCCAAACCTCGAATAGCTCAAAAGGTTATGGGTTCTGAAATTCAATTAAGAAGTGCATAGGGAACCAGCATAGTGCGGATTCCCT
>MU254281.1:0-18002 GCA_019669825.1 Calycina marina
TAGAACATACGAGAAACAGGGAGAAAGGTATGGAAGCACGCTAAATTAAGCGAGGGCCTTGGCCCGAGCACCATCATGGGTTCTAACCCTCACAAAACCACCACACCAGAGAACACTCCTGCGATACATGTCAAATCACAGGCATAAAATGCTCCCACACCCAATCTGAGTGCATAAACCGTGAAGGAAAACACACTGCCAATAGCTCCCAATGTCAAGCTAGACCAATCCAACACCCCGAATGTTAGAACACCCACTCAAACTACTGCGGCAGATGAACAACTGGTCGAATAGATCGAAGAAGTATTACTAGTAGCAGTATTATTAACGTTTGGGATCCGTGCGATTAATTCCACGTGTCGACAGTAGGACGTGCTAGGCCAATTGCCAGCATTTTCTATATACATCTAAAAACCGGAGAGTAGAGACCCTCTTTCCCTGAAGGATCTACTTGTTACAGGAAAGCCGTAGTCGGCTAACTCAAGCAAGCGCTAGGATTTCAAGTTACATGTAATGTCGTACGGCTCTGTGTAGGGGTGGGGGGGTATGAAGGGACAACAAAGGAAATACTGAGTGCTAGGGCCAGTCTATACTAGTATGGTCAACCAGCAGTAGCTGCAGAAACCATGATGCCCAAGGAAAAAGGTTTATCACAAATGCAAGCGTTGCGGAGAGATCTTTACGTCACGCAATAAACTATTCCAGCATGTTTGCCAAAAAAATTCTAGACACACTGCACCTATGCACGTCGAATCTCCTGCAATGGCACAGTCAGCCGTGAACTCAACCGACGTAACAGGGTTGGAAGAGAAGGTCTCTTCTACGCCTCTGCTTGGAATAGGTACCGGGTTGGCGTATTGTGGGTACTCATACGTCAAGCTTCGCTTTGCATTACAAAAGGATGGCCCTTCAGAAACAAGCTGCTTAGATTCAGGATACAACGTCTCACTCATTGACAGAGATTGCCTTCAGAAACTGGCTCCCAATAGCGACATTCGCACGATGACTCAACCATTGAAAGTCGCGGGTATAGCCAACAACAGCCATAGCGCAGAGAATCATGTTATTGCCGTTATGGGGTTTCATGTTATGACTCAGCCTGAGACTCGCTTAAGCCCCTATTAGTCGCACCTAGTAAGAGGAACTCCGCTACAAGCCTGTTCAAATTTCAACCTTTTGATTAAGAAAAAGAGAGTTGGTCCAACCATGCCTGTGAGCGCTCGTACTCGACTATAAGATGAGATGCAGGGAAACGGTGTAGCGCATAATTGTCACGGCTGTTGACATTTGATGCTCTGGAAGTTGCTTCCTGTCCAGAGTTGACGTGGATCTATCGGATGCAATATTGGGATGAATATCTGCAGATAAGGTTTGCAATTCAATGTTCAGTTTCAAGCGTTCGCCAGTGAAATATTGGGTATTCAGGCTGATTGATTCACTACTGCGACGAGGCTCTGAACAGAGCTCATACTACTGATGCTGAACAACAATGCCCCGAGGCTACTTAAATTAAACACGCTTGCAAGGCTTCAGACTCTCATATACCTTGATATCCTCCTATGTTGGGAACACAGTCTCCAATAAACTCTTCTTGAACTTCCAGTAACCGTATAGTAGCCTTGACTAAGCTCGTCTACCACACTCTTGAAATTTCTGCTCCGTCGAAAACATTCTACATGTCTAGCCCTGTTTATCCACATTGCAGCAACCGCATCTTCTTTACCACAACCATGGTCACCAAGGTTGCTTTTGACTATGAAGTGCGACCACAACAGTTATTCAACAATAGCCTTCCTGTTGAAGATACCATATATCCAGATGCGTCGCAGTCGCTTGATGCCACCCGAGAAACATTTCTCACCATCATGGAGGAGATAAATGCAGAGACTACAGATATCATGGTATCTGAAGCCAAGCTGAATCGTATGATTCATGGCATCCAGACAGAGATCCTGGTGCCACTGTTTGATATTGACCATAAAGCCCCCCACAACCATCAAATCTGCTGTCATATCAGATTTGAAGGAGAACGTACGCTCCGAGGTCTCAGATATCGATTACAGGAGATTCAGCAGAACCAAAAGGCAGAGATAGACCTTCTTGCTTATGAAGCCCAGGTGGCAGAAAAACGCAAACGGGCGCGAATAAGAGACATGAAGAAGCCAACCTCAAGATTTTTCCTGCCTTCCTGGCCATGGCTTCAGAAGCTGGCTGCAGCTGCGAAAATTAAATGAAGTGGCAGGTCCTCAGCAGAGAGCTTTCCAGGACCATTGGTAACGAATCACCATCAAATCCTGTAAACTGTGAGGGTTAGAACCCATGATGGTGCTCGGGCCAAGGCCCTCGCTTAATTTAGCGTGCTTCCATACCTTTCTCCCTGTTTCTCGTCTGTTCTACAGCCTGTACGCTCCTTATTTAAAGGAGCATATGCTCTCGCATGTATTTACTCTGGACGCACTTATTATAGTTTAATACTGAAACCTACCTTTGAGTTATCGAGGTCTGGCCTCTCACATAAACAGATCACGGCGATGAGGATGGTGTGAGTGAAATGACTACGAATTGTCATGCACCACAGATCAAATCACCCAATGTGATGAGTGTCAAGGGTTACAGCCGTGGAGTAGTCTTGGAGTGCTCCAGCGACGTATAATGGTTATAGAGCTGCAGGAAAGACCACGTGACCAAAACTTCTAGAACCTGCACATTATGTATATAGATCAGCAGGGACATAGTCATTAGACAGTAATCGAATCTTCTTGTACTGAGATAGCCTCTGTAGTTTCAATCAAGTGTAATTGATTACAAGCCCTGACACTCGGTATATATTGTCTTGTTCTCTGTCACGACATGGACCACGTGACCAATGACCTCAGGCTCAGTGATGAATGTCACAGTAGAACCCTGGGAAAACCATCCCATATATACTACTGGTAGGTTATCTACAGGAGGAAGAGAGCCAGGTATTATCAGGATGGCTAGAATCACGTGACTGCTAGACGTACTAGCCAGCTAGCGAAGCTAGCATAAGAAACTCCCTTAGTATATAGTCTTTGTAGTTTCCTTAGATAGAAGCTTCGTGCTCCAATTTATATGGCTTTGTTTACCTTACACTCGCAACGCTTGTAACGGAACCACTTCCACGTGATTCACTCCGATTGATACTTGCCTCATCATTCCTATACCAACCCGACGTTGCTTCTACTCGAGAAGATCTCAGCTGAGTATTCCAAGCCTGAATACTAACCGAGAAGTTTCAGAACGTTACAACGACTTCCTTGCTATCCCTGCTATGAGCTCTAAGTGCGAAAGAGTCTTCTCTTCTTGCTCGCACATGATCACCTCAGAGAGCTCGCAACTGTCAGAGGGGCTTCTCTGGTACCAGGAGTGTCTCAAGAACTGACAAAATAGCGGGCTATTATATTGGGAACATATCATAATGTGGTCGGGTTGGGCTTAGTGGAGAAGTAGGAGGTGGATCGATTTGGGTACCAACTTATCAGTAGCTGATACGCTGATCAGTCCAGTCACTCAGTTGGAGCAAATAGATCAGTCAATCAGTTCGAAACATATCTGAACTGATCACTGATCACTGAATTACTTCTTGGCCTGCCTGCTTCTAACTATCCCAGAACAAAGCCAGGCGACGGCAAAGTGGGTTATCCAAGCAAGACGGCTAAAACAATTTTAAGTGGCCTCCCCTATCTTGTATGATTTGGTTTCGTACAAACCCGGTGAGCACTATACAGGCTGCGAAGGGACAAGCTAAATATGGAGGAGACGGGCGGGCCAAGGTTTTTGATCTAGGCGTAACGTTCTCAACTCTCTGCCAATTGTTAGAGCTTCCGGGAAGGTAATAATTAGCTGAACCTATCTCCAAGGGACTAAGTCGGCTTCGTTCGGGGAGTCTTTAAGGGCTGGGTGGAGGGCTAGGCGGGACTGCAGTGTATCGATGAACATAGCTAGGTCTAGTGTATTAATTCTGAGGCGTCTTACTAGCTCGTTTGTGCGTGAGTCCCAGCGGACCGTGGTAAGAAGGGAGGAGTGGTCAGAGGTAGTGTCTAGGTGCCTAGCTAGGGCCGTGGAAGCGGGGAGAGGGCCAGAGGAGAAAGCCAAGTCGAGTGTATTGCCCCGGGCATGTGTAGGGACTCCTATAGGTCCTATATAAGCGAGACCGTGGGAGTCCAGCCAGTCTATTAGCACTCCTGCTTGCCTAGAGGGGGTAGGGTAGGTCGGGTCCCAGTTAGGGTGGTGGAGGTTAAAGTCGCCTGCTACAAAATGCGGTTTCGGCGTTGGAGTACATACACCGCGGAACTGTCAGGTGAGCACGTGACTAGGAGACAGCACGAGGCTGTCAGCCTGATCTCCATAAGATCCCCCATGAGATCCTCTATGTCATAACAATTCTCATACTTTCACTTTAGCAGATGCATTCTGGTTAGTTGACTCAGCATTATGGTCGCTCAACTCTTC
The DNA here is from genome assembly GCA_019669825.1 of Calycina marina. NCBI lineage: Eukaryota > Fungi > Ascomycota > Leotiomycetes > Helotiales > Pezizellaceae > Calycina > Calycina marina. The sequence continues at coordinate 4,474 of MU254281.1, forward strand.
GGTCGTGTTGGCGATGAAAGCTCGTAGCGTGGTATCCCAGAAAGGCCAACATCTTCGCCGATATGATTCTCGTTCCCGTAGGACTAAGCTGTTTCGATATGGTGGTAGCCAGGTTTCAGGGCGTCGACGACCGAGTTAACACATTACAGGCGAGGAACTTTCCTGACACCGAACCCAAGGCGGGGGGTCTTGACTGTGCTGTTTGGGAGAGAAGCATTGGATTTGATAGTGAGCGAAGAAGGAAAATTCTGGCTTAGGTTGTGGAATCTGGGATATATACGAGACTTGGGAGCGACACTGTACTAGTCACTTGCTCAACTAATCAATTAGAAGCGAGTAAATTAGTCGACTAGATTTGAGAGAGAAATGTGTAAATCGTGACTAGAATAGAGGCATGTAATGTGTTGTATGAAAATCTCGATCTATTCTTTGTTTGGGTTGGTTGGCTCTTCTTTATTGATGGTTGCGTGTTGCAAGTGACATATTGAAAAACTGTTGAAGTGATATCTAGTGTGGTGTCACGTGTTGAAGTAGCATCCCTGGCTATGTGCCAAGAGATGAGATCTTCACTTAGATAGTAAGGAGAATAAGGTAAAAGACACACCCCCAGTAGTGCAAATTATGTAGTCGTTACACCCTAAATCTACTTGTGCAGAAGTCATCCTTCCGCTAGAAACTACCGATAACTGGCGGAACCTCTGCTCACATAGGATAATGTCTCGTCTATCCGGTGAATACGCTCTCCGACCGAAGAGCGCAAACCTAATCGGACGAGGCCTAACACTAACATAGGAGTACGGAAGACGCTTTCTCAACATGTCACATTTGTACAAGAAGAACATGGTCCCGTAGTACGGAGCTTGTAAGGATGCGGATCCTGGATTTCGTTCTTCTATTTACAATGTTCCTCCCTATCACAGAGATTCGAGCTTGATAATTGAGGCCTTTCTTCCCATCATCACAGTGGGATTCAAAGCAGACACGGTTGAATGGCTATAGTTCTCTACGGCTAACGACTGCATCCAAAAAGCTATACTGACCAGACCCTACCTCAATGACCCTCCCAGTATTTGGTAAAACTACTTCCCCTCGAGTATTCGGTGGCACCCGGATGGAGAGGAAGAATCCATCTGTCTGGATACGCCAGGTCGAAGTCACCTCACCGTACGGACCCAAGTACTTTGTGCTCGCAAAAGTGACGTCTCCACCAGGAATAGGAGCGAATCTGACTTTCTTCCAGCCCGGCTCGGCAGGCGAGATACCTCCAATGACCCTATGCATCCAGTCTGCCACCGAACCGAAAGCATAGTGGTTGAAGCTCGTCATCCCGCCCAGATTGATACTTCCATCAGGGAGCATGGAGTCCCATCTTTCCCAGGTAGTGGTGCCGTTCATTATGACTTGGTATAGCCACGAAGGAACGGAAGTCTGCAGAAGCATTTGGTAGAAGTCTTCGGTGGCGTCGTATTTGTGGAGAGCAGCACCAAGTGCCGGTGTGCCAGCAAAGCCAGTGCCCACCAAGTGTTTGTTGGCTGCGATGATCGAACGCAGGTTTTGAACAGCATTATCACGCTCAGTTGTGTTAGTAAGCAAGTCAAATGCAAGGGCAAGTGCATTTGCTGTCTGGGTATGATTTGCAAGTGCTCCATCAACTACCCAAGCATCACGAAAGTGGTCCCGTAGCTCCATATGCTGGATCTGGTACTTGGTTACAAGATCGTTTCGCTTCAATACCTTCGAGATATTGGTCAGAATTTCCGTCATGCGGATTAGATACGCGTCGGCAACTAGGTCTCCATGGGTGGTGGCAGCATGCGCATCCCATGGTGGCGCCAATGGATCTAGCCAGTCGCCGTACTGAAAAATGCCGCGCTTCCAGAGGCCAACCTCGTTACGCGGAAGGCCAGTATCGAGCCAGTTCTGCGCCTGAGGGAGATGGTCTTCTAACAAGTCATTGTCTCCGAACCATTCGTATACGTTCCAAGGATTGCCAATCACTACGTCCCCCCACACTGCAGTAGGGTTGTTGGTCTCTGCGGGGATGATTGGGGTGAAGTGAGGAGGCTGCATGACTCCATCCTTGGACATCTCACTCCAAATGTCTCGATGCCAGCTTTTCCAGAAGCCAGCGGTATCGTATAGGAAGTTAGCCGTTGGACCAAAAACGTAGGCGTCAGCTGACCATCCTAGTCGTTCATCACGTTGGGGACAGTCAGTCGGGATTGAGACGAAGTTGCTCTTCATTGACCAGCGAACATTGGAGTGAAACTTATTCAGCAGCTGATTGGAGGTTTCAAGCCATCCTGTCTGCTGGAGATCCGTATGTATGACGATTGCCGTGATAGCTTCTGAAGTGAGAGGAGTCTCAGATGGCCAACCGGTAACCTGAACATAGCGGAAGCCGTGATACGTAAACTTTGGCTCCCACAACAGGGGTCCTTTTCCGCTAAGAATTACAGTATCAAGAGCTTTCGCGTCTCGAAGCGGCTCAAGTGCCACTTCGCCGTCTTTTCCCAACACTTCTGCATGCTGAAATAGTATCCGCGTTCCAGCGGGTCCCGTGACATTGACCTGGAGCCAGCCAGCCATATTTTGACCAAAGTCAACCAGGGTTTGACCAGAGGGAGATATGAAGATCTTTTCTGGCTTGATCTCCTGGATCCTGCGGATAGGAGCTTGATCTGGAGATGATAATCGGCCTTTGGGCGAGGAGAGAGCCGCTGTAGCTTTCCATGAAGTGCTGTTGAAGGCAGGCAATGACCAACCAGCAATCTTCCCCTCCAGATTGGCATCGTAGACTTCCCCATTGTAGATCTCAGAAGTGATGATTGGTCCTATTTCTGACTCCCATGTCGTGTCGGACGGTATTCTAATCTTGGTGCCATTCTTCAACGTGACATCCAGAACAGATAGGAGCCCGAGCTCGGTGCCATAAATGTTGCGTTGCCCACCACCGAAGCCAAGTCTACCGGAGAACCATCCCTCTCCAAGTACTACTCCTACGACATTTTGGCCAGACTGCAACATTTGAGTGACGTTGTAGGTATCGTAGACGTGGCGATAGTTGTAGGACTGCCAACCTGGAGCGAGCACATGACCGCCGACTCGCTTGCCATTGATTTCGGCTTCATAAAGTCCTAATCCTGTTATATATAATCTTGCTGATTCTACATCAGGAGGAATACTGAAGTTTTTACGAAGATACACAGGCCGCTTAGGCTCGCTGTCGCCCGACGCCTCCGCCCCAGTAATGGGGTAGATGCTAGCCCATGTGCGATCTGACAGTCCAGTCTCCACAGAAACCCAGTCAGACCAGGGAGTTGAAGCATGCTGGCCACTCGCACGTACGCGAATGTTCGCGGCCTCTGCTTCATCTAAAGGGGCATCGGGCCAAGGAACGTAGAGGGAAGTCGAAGAGGTGACTGGAAACGAGCCAGATCTGTTGCTGCGTTTGACCTCAATCTCATATTCACTCTGCTCCCAGTCCTTGACATCACCTTCAAACTTCCATGAAATTCGTGGACTTCTTTCTTCGATGCCAAGGGGATGTTGGTGGTGATGCTCAAATGATACTTGTGATATTGCCAAGGGGATATTGATGGGTGATTGGGTGCCGGTGCTTGAGAAGAGACCCTGGAAAGAGGCCATAAGAGAGAACATCGAGACGGCGTGCGACAGATTTCCGGAGATATGAGTTCCCTCCCGCGTAACAACTGTTTGCCAATGAGATTAGTGCGTGCTGATATTATCTTCGTGAAGCGGTTGTTGATGTTGATGTTGCAATGCTTCGATGGTTCATTTCATGCCGGCCGGCGCCTGGAGTGAGAGTGAATGCCGTGTAATGCTGTGGTGTTCAAGAGGTATTAAAAACTGTTCTTTAAATACTCGTAACTACTGGGTACAATGGGCGGCTTTCATGTGATGTATTGCGTTTCTAGTAGTAGTAGAAGTAGTAGTAGTGTGATTAACGTTTGGGGTCCGTGCGTTTAGTGCCACCGTAGGAGGTGCTGGGCTAATTGCCAGCATTTTCTATATTCATCTAAAAACCGGAGAGTAGAGACCCTCTTTCCCTAAAGGATTTACTAGTTACAGAAGGATTAAAGATTTTGCGCTTTCGTGGCTTTTTACTTATGTCAAGTGAGAAGAAGTGTAGGAAAGACCCTACTAATGAGCAGAAGTACCAATTGCGTGTGTGGTTTCAGAGCCCCAAGATTACTGGCAATGACTTGAGAGGAGCAAAAACGCTAAAATATTATTGTGCTTGGTGGAGCAATAAGTTCAAAACCACTCTCTCAACTACTTGTGGTATTGATTGATTGATTTTTTCGTACACGGTTCCAGCCGTCGATTGGACAGCTATGCCGGAATGGCCCAGCTTTGGAACCAGTTGCCGAACTGCGTCTACCTCAGGAGATGCACTTCACTTCATCAAACGCGTGTGACCAACAACCTCCTCCACTGAGCGGTCTGGCGTCGATCTACGCATATATACATATCCGTTGACACAAGCACTTTGTTTGCGACTTTTGTACAAAGCTCTGACTCGGGTACCAACTATCCTCCTATGTCTGCGGTCCCTAGATACCTGGTGAGCTACGGCCACAGTGACGCCATGTTGCAACTCCGCTGGCCACAGCAGCCGTGATTCCACGACCCCCCTGGTCCTCACAGGAAAAAACTCTCTCAACAACGTTCTCTCTCGTCCAAATCGCCTCTTCTATACCGCTGCAACTCCAAACTCCCGTAGACCCCGACCCTCCCCATATCGTGTGATTGTGTGCCCTTTGTGGGTCAAGTGCCTGCTGTGTGTTCTGTAAATTGGTGATGTTGTTTCGATGAGGAGTCAAGAATCTGCCGGGCAGGACTGCGGTGACAGGAAGTGTTGATGCTCTCCCAGATCCGCAGAATTGTGTGTACTGTGTATGATGTTACTGCATCTGAGATCTAGGTGATCCGATCGAGGCTGTGTTGAAGTAGGAAAACCCTGAGAAGTTGCCGCTGGCCTGCACGAACGCTTCACTGTAGCCACCTTCCTCCTATGCTGACCACCGCCCGTGATCGCCCCCAGCACAATCCCATCTGCCACTGTGACCAGAGCCGCGCGAGAATTGTCGAGCCCTAAGGGAAGTCGAGTGCGCATGCCGTCCATCTGTCGTCCTACTAGCCACGCTGTTGACCTGAGCATGATAGGTTGGCAGCCGCAGGATTCGAACCTACTAGCACAAGCTGTTTTCCTCGACTCTGGCCATGAGAAGAGTATATACAGCAGGTGCTCACCAGAGAGGCAGTGCCAGCAACCTCTCCACCCCCCTAACTACTTGTGGTAGAATATGCCACCAGACCAGTGGGTGTCAGAATTGAATGCCGATTAGTCAGCCCTCCCTAATCGTGAGACCCGTCAAATATCGAGTATGGTAAACAACCTATTTCAACCTTTAATGATGGCACTATCAACGCGATGACACTCTTTTCGCACATCTCCTCCAGAATCTCTGATTCGACACAATACTTCTACGCACCGGAAGTGTAATTTTTTTTGACGCATTAACTAGTACAGTACCGTAGGCAAACCGAACGTGTGCGGTTTCTCATAAGGTTGGAATCGCAGAGTGTATCGGTCAATTTGGGTGGAACAATGGAAAAATATGGGCTCTGAGGCAAAGAGGAGGCTCTGATCAAGGTCTAAGATACTCCGGAATAAGTCAAAAATCACTAAAGATATGTGTCAAATAACACCCAAACGACGAGATAGGCGACATGAATATTTCTTTACCACGAATAATCGATTCTGCAACGCGTTAGATCGTCATCGTGGCTTAAAATCGTTCCGTACGATTGCAGATGAATCTTCACCCTCCTTACGAACGGCTGCCAGGTGGAAAGAAGAACGCACTCTCCTAGGCTCACCTTCTTACCGGAAGACTCGAAAATCTCCAAATCGACTGCGAAGAAGCTCGTGAACTCGACGAAGAATCCTGTTCGTGAACAAGGTCTCGAAGCCCAACTTTGATTCGCGAAATCGACGTCAGCCTACGAACAATTCAGCGAGCCCTCAAAAACCATACAAACTACCGGAAGAAACACAAGCAGGCTTATGTCGAGAAAGAACTTTGTATGGCAAATAAAGAGAAGATAGTTGCGCGTACGGGGAAGCCCACCAGGGCAAGACAATTGAAGAGTTTTGGGCTAATATCTTCTTTACCGATGGCGCATATCGATCCTTCACCTCAATCTCAGGGTCAAATTCTGCGAGTGCAAGATACACGCTACAATACGGAGGAAGTTTTAACAGCGCAAGCCACTTACAGGTGTCAAACTCCATATCTCAGGCTGGGTTAACCCCTGTTAGTCGTGAATTCTGACACCCACTGGTGTCTGTTTCTAACAAAATCAATGCAATACATAACCTTCGGCGTGGAGAGGTATCTGGCACTGCATCTCTGATGAGCACCTGCTGTGTATACTCGTCTCACGGCCAGAGTTGAGGAAGACAGCTTGTGCTAGCAGGTTCGAATCCTGCGGCTGCCAACCCTTCATGTTAGATGATGGATTTGCGAGTAGCGACGGCAACCTCGAAAGCGACTCGATCTTGGATTGTCCTAAGGGCCTGTCAGTTCACGTGCGGCCCCGGTCATAATGGCAGATGGGATTGTTCTGGGGAGCGACCACCGGCGGTGGTCAGCTAAGGAAGGTGGCTGCAGTGAAGTGATTTTACAAGCCGGCAGCAACTCCTCAGGGTTTTCCTACCTCAGCACAGCCTCAATCAGACCACCCAAATCTCAGATGCGGTAACATTATACACAGTACAATAGAACAAATACACTGCGCACACGATTCTGCGGATCTGGGAGAGCATCACCGCTCCCTGCATATGAGCGGGCGATTTGCACAAGAGAGAACGATGTTGGGAAGGGTTTGCCTGTGAGGACAAGGGGGGTCGTGGAATCACGGTTGTTGTGGCCAACGGAGTTGCAACATGGCGTCACTGTGGCCGTAGCTCACCAGGTATCTAGGGACCGCAGGCATAGGAGGATAGTTGGTACCCGAGTCAGAGCTTTGTACAAAAGTCGCAAACAAAGTGCTTGTGTCAACGGATATGTATATATGCGTAGATCGACGCCAGACCGCTCAGTGGAGGAGGTTGTTGGTCACACGCGTTTGATGAAGTGAAGTGCATCTCCTGAGGTAGACGCAGTTCGGCAACTGGTTCCAAAGCTGGGTCATTCCGGCATAGCTGTCCAATCGACGGCTGAAACCGTGTATGAGTCAATCAATCAATCAATCAACCTTCGGCGTCTGTTTGACTTAGGTGAGAGGAGCATCACTTGATTTAACATGAAGATAATGATCGATCGCACGGCAATTCTCCAGGCGGACATACTATTCAATAACAAACTAAGTTAAAGAATCTGGATTAAGCTAATCGAGCACCCTGCAGATTTGAGAGACCAACATGTTCCTGTCAGTAAGTCATAGTAACATGCCGTCCACTGTACCTACTGCGCACCACGTACCATGACAAGTGTCAAGCTCTCTAGGTTGCAAATCTCGCTCAAAGAGCGGCCTCTCTTATTACACACGCATTCCAATTTGTGGATGATACTCATTTAAGTGTTTTCATACAAGGAATGATCCTTATGCAGGGGTCATCACGTGGCTGGCAGTATTCGATTCAAGTCTGCTCGCCCTATCCCTCTTTTTCCTGTTCCCCTTGGAGTGTGCACTACTGTTAGCTAAGATAGCGAACAGATACTCATATACTCTGGAATCGTCATCTGCTGTAGATGTGAGCCATACTGCTATTTCAATTTATTCAATCGCCAATACCGACCCGTCAATTAACTCCAGGCTGCATATTCCCTCTTCTAAACGATTGCGATTGACGCCTTCATGATAGAGCAAGGCAGCTTGATGTCGCAGACTTCTCATAAGTGCCATTCTACTGAAGGCAATACTTATGACCACCTTCAGCCATAGTTACTACGTAGATTACCTACGACCACATTTGTCTGTCTTTTCCGCCACACTGCTAGATTTGTCCTTACCTCAACTGCGCCAACCTCCAGACATTTTCAATCCGTGATGTCTTCCTTTCACCCCCTAGAGTTATGGCGAATAGCTCATTTTCATGTCTTTCGAGAGGCGCTTGTCCGTTCTGCGTTCAAGTTCATGGGAGCCCTGACAAGCAACTGGACTGACAAGAAATCAACAACATGACATTGTTTGTCTGTATTGGACAACTCTTCGTATGTCTGAGCGAAGCTTGTGAGAAGCCCATTATCTGACAAGCTCTGGGTGATCCGCCTTGGATTGTCCCCAACTTTTACCAAGAATGCGCAAATTGCCGCAAGATTTCTTGTTTATAGTGATATTTGGGATAGGCACATCACATGTAGGTCGACGAACACAAAAGCAGCCCGTTTCTCCCTGGTCCGTCGACTTTGGATCATCTCATCTAAAATCTGGAACATTCAACTTCCTAGCATATCGATCACTTTACAATTGTGTCATACTTCCGCAAGACAACCAAGAATTCGGCATTCATGACATCAGCAACCAGCCCAGTAATCCAGCTTCCAGCAGGGTTTCAGATACGATCAGTTAATGACAAACTCGGCGCCAAAATTCCAGCTAGTGGGACTCAAAACCCTCTAGACCGCAATAATAGCTCTGATGAGCCACCTCTGGGTGTGCTATCCAACTTCCAAGACGACTTTCACGGCAAGGGTCCCAATCTCATCTTCCGTCCGAATAATGTTCCACCAACTCAAACCATCTTTCCAAATCCAGTTGATGGCAATTCAATACCATAACCATCGAACGAGAACGTCCTAGAAATCAATTTCACAAAGGAGACTGCCATTCTCTCCTCCCATTGGCAGCGTGCCCAATCGTGGCCTGGAGCAGCAGATCGATGTTTTTCTCAATGGGGTGACTTACGCGCAAGCAGTCAATGACGGCACGTGCTCAATCTGAAGTCGCAATGTACAATACCTTACGGCGTTATGAGTATACAGATACATTTTAGTCACCAAAATTACTACCGGCAACGCCGATGGCCCAGCCCAAGCGTTTCACTTCGAATCTGGCCTGTGGATGCACGTCTCCGCTACCAGCGTTGTTCCAGCCATTGAAAATTCTCAATCGTATGGCCTCTATTCCGAATAGTACCACAATCAACGCTCAGGGTGTGGCACCCACCAGTCCGATCTCTGATGTGCCGCAATTTCAGCATGTGGACATAACGCCTACTACCATCGGAGCCCTAACAAAAATATGCTTTGGAGCTCAGACTGCAACTGATATCAACATCCCGCGGCTTCCACAAGATCTCACCAACTTCATCGCCACGGGCACAGTAACCCAAATGATCCTAGACGATCCAAACACCGTCCTGAGCAATGCTATTGCCGGACAGAATATCACGAGCTTCTTTGTGTTTACAGTTTCCACTACTCCTGTCGAACCAGGACTGGGTAGTGAGACGGCAAACGTTCTTGCATAGTGATGTCCAACCTGCATCGGGTCAGACCCAAACTGGTCCGAATGCCAACGTAGCTCAAATGCAATCTACGTCCTGGGTTGGGACTGTGCAATATACATGCAATCACGGTCCCACCTTGCAAACCAGGAGAGGTAAGCACTCGCTACATAGCTGCTGATAAAACAGCATGCTGGCCAATTCCCCGGCAGTGCTTTTTGTTAATCTCACCAACACCAAATGTGCGGGGCGCTCCAAACCCAGTTTGCCCAGTCAACCCACCACATGAGGTTACTATCGACACGCCGATTATGGTGACATCAACCCAGATTCAATATTCTAAGCAGGCTCAGCTCAATTTTGCTGGGCGGAGTTGGCCGCATGTCTCGGTCGCTACTCTTGTGCCTCAAGCACCACAGAAAGCACCCGATTCTGCTTTTCCTGCTTAATTGTTCATATCACGCAGTAAATGGATGAATTGATACAGAATTGTGGTAAGAAGATAAGTTGATGTTGCACCGTATAGATGTTATTAGGGAGTGCATGAATGAGCGATTACCTGGGTATAATACCAAGACGTCAGTAAGGTTTTTGGAGCTTTTGGTAAACTCTACCTATTTCGCGCTACGAGGTGTTTTTTTCTTTTGTTTGCTCCATTTAAGTGCTGAATCAGCCAGGGGCGATGTAACACTGTTGGCCTTCTTGCCTAGGCCAGATACTTATTCCTCGGTTAGTATATTCTCCTTTACTTTTCTAGTATCCTCCCAAGTGTATCCTCCACAAATTTCTATTAATCTAGCACTTAAGTACAAATATTAACTCGTTATGTACTGCCAGCTAGCCAAGCGCCAGCTTGAAGGGTGATGTCTCGTAGGAAAAACATAGAAAACCAAGCTAGTACAAGAAACAGAGCAGTAACCCTAGTACCAAAGTACACAGCCAAAGGGCGTGGCTAAGAGTGCATCTCGATTCAGCTCCGGGGCAACAAGTTCCTGGTATACGCCTTCGTGTGGTCTCGGAGACCAATGTTTCCTCCTTTTATTGTCATCTTTCGGCGCCTCTGGCTTGAAGTCGGATTTCTGCTAGAATGCAGTGTATCTGAATAGCCGAAACAAAGGTTCTGGTTGAGTCCAAATAGCCCAGGCTCGAGTATCCCAACCGGTGAGAGGAATCACCGGAAGCTCCGTAAAACAGGCTCTTCGATTTCGCCGTGGCTGTAGGTGCGATTTTGTATAGTAGAGAGCGTCGTACAGTGTCGACTGTATTCGAAAATAGAAGAGAATTCAGATGGGGAAGTGAAATTGGCCGCACCCCTGCCGAGGGAGTGCAGTTTGGCAGGGACCGGCATCTACCAAAGCATGAGATGTTGATATTAAATCGACATCTGCTGTGCCTTCCTACTGTTTGTTCGAAGCCATTTTACAGCGCCAAGAGTGGGATGAGAACTCTGATTCGGAGGCAGGTTTGATCAAAGTGGCATTATAGAGATAATTCTAGTGCAGCTGCTGTACACACAGTGTATATCGGTGTTCTTGAGTGTTCGAAGCTCTCTTGTTACTTTCCCGTCCCAATGTCAATATAATTCTTGGAGCGAGCGAGCCGAACACGCTAGCAGGATAGGTTAGCTGAAGTGCTGTCGATCTGAACTCTGGCAACATCCCGAGTGTTGACTAGTATCATGGAACGTGTCAGATCGTGAATATCTCCTCTCGTCTCTCTAGGCTCTAGGAAAGGCCGAAATTTTCCAGGTAGTGATGGAATTAGAGCGTCGCAGAGGTTTCCTCGTCAATCTTGATCCCCATCTGCGTTACTGCAAATGTATAACTTGAGTTCACAGCTTCACTCCCGTAGACTCGCATCTCCTTTTCATACTCTGCAGTAATATCTTCCTGGTATCCACCAGCCTCGCGCAGCAAATTCCCAAGCACAGCGGAATCTCTCACTGCTGTATTCGCGCCGATGCCACCAGCAGGAGTCATAGAGTGCGCTGCATCGCCAATGACAGTTACTCGTGGATTATTGGTCCAGCCTGGAATACCGCTAGGCGTCGAGCAGGTGATCTTCCAGAAGGCCGCCTCGTTCTCATCCATCTGTTGCAGGTTAGTCATAACTGCATTGTCTCAGTGGTCCGAAGGAAATCGCATCGTGTAGAACTTCACATACCTCTGTGAACAAGGACTTCACGCGTGGATGCCACTTTGCAGTCAGCGCCTTGGCAATATCTGCAGCTGGCTTCCCGATCACCGAGTAATTGTCGTTGGGAGCCTGAACGAGGCCAGGTGGGCCAACCATCGTCCATCCGAACTGAATATTAGGGTCATCCATTTCGCCTGGTCTGACATTCGTGATCACACTATATAAACCTCGAGGATCCGAGCTATCAGTGACTCTCCAGACACCTTCTCCAAGACCTTTGAACGCGGTAGTCGGCGCTTGGCCATGAATTCCTCGAGCTCCGGTGTCGTAGACCTTTAGCTTCCCTCCAGAGAGCTGTTTTGCCACCTTGGAGGAGACGCCTTCGCCTGCGACCAACATAGATCCTTCCACTGACTTTGAGCCATCCTCAAAGACTGCACGAACGCCATCGGGTGTTAGCTCGTAGCCAGTAACACGATGTGACCATTCAACAAAAGGCTCACATCCTGACATGAACAGTCGGCGCATGTCCCCTCTGGAGATGCCAATGACATTGCCGTCTCTGCTCGCCAAGGTTTCTACCGGGCCCTTCTCTTCTTGCCCCTTTTTGCCTTCCTCTGTGGCTTTCTGGGAAGCTTTCTCTTCGTCAGACTTCTCCTTCGGTAGCACTAGTTCACCAGAGGGTCCATCGATCTGACCAAATCCCGCCCCTCCAGTCTTCCCACACATGCCCCAGAAAGTCTTGAAGTCTTCAGGGCTGAGAACTGATTCAATTGCATCTATTCCTTCGGCGGAAAGACGAAGTCGGTAACCCTGGCCTCGAAATGATATGGAGCTGTCTCTCTCGAAGATCGTGAACGGGATCGACGATCTAAGCAGAGACTGAGCAAGGAGGAGCGATGCGAGACCACCTCCAGAGATGAGAATCGGTTTCTGGTTTTTTGTAGCCATAGTAGTGATTGTATAAAATCGATAAGTGGTACTTCTTGATAATGACGGCGAAATAATGGGCCTTGCCGTGACTGTTAGAGGAATGTGATGCTTTTGGGGTGCTACAAAAGCTCTACATACACGCAAGAACATGTTGAATTACGAGCCGGTATGTAATGGTGGTCATGTATGAAGTTATACGCCCCCATTTTATAAGTAGTGGAGCCCGAACAGCGAAGGAGTTTACAAATCATGGGTAATCCGGGAATCCCGGAAGCCTTCTCCGGTCAGCGAATTGCGGGCCTGTTGAGCAGTCGATATGATCAGGCTGTGATCATAGGACCAGGCGTCAGGCTAGCGATGCTGACTAAGCATTGGCGCGCTGACATGTAAAGATATACCGTACCGCCGTACGCTTCTAGCTCTTTAGTACTGCCAAGTATCATAGTTTGTACCCTACCTTCCCTATCGGTTGAACAATGCCGTGTATTCATTTCCCGAATACACTTCTCAATTTCCGATTTTGACGGCAAGCCTCACAATGTATCAACAGTTTCAACATCTTCTCTCTTTTCATCCATAGAGATTAAGACTGTCTGTCACACTCACCTAGAGGATCGCTCTGGGTATCCCTGGAGGTTCAATAGACACAACATAGACTTCTGTAAATGTGTAACCCTCGATGACATCGGAAGCACCTCGAAACTCGTCCTCATCGTGGAACTGTCCGCATTTGTATAGGTTGGGACGCATATGGGTGCTCGGGCCAACGCTCTCGCTCTGCACTGACTCCAGACCAAATGGGCCAGACTGGCATTGTCCCAGAACCTCATATTCCATACAATTCTATGCTTTTCCTTGTATTTGTCTGAAGACTGCTTCTCTAAAAGATTCGGTGGATATTATACATGTAGATAAATAAGGAGTGAATCTGCCTTATGCAGATTCCTCATGCACTTCTTAATTGAATTTCAGAACCCAT
>MU254282.1:0-17947 GCA_019669825.1 Calycina marina
TTGTTGTTGTTGTTTAATATTAGTTTTTCGTACGAAGGTAGTTAAAAGTTAACCGGATACTGATATTAACCGGATACTGATAAACCACGTTATAGTAAGCCTTATAAGCATCGTTCCAATAGTCTTAAGTAATCCTAGTTCTAAAGCGAAATCAAAGTAAAGAACGTAAAGATGACGAGTTTCCCTACTTTGGGGCTCATTTCGCCTCTTCTATAGTGGAAAACAGCCGAAATATAAGAGTTTCCTCATTATCATCGACTGATCAGTTGCTGACAAGTTTGCCGAGCTTCGACTGACTGGCTTGTATAGATATATAGAACTGACCGACTTATGCCAAATGAGCTGAGCTGACGAACTGACTTAAGTCGACTGACTTATTCCCCGCTCTGCCATCATGAGCCACCATGAACTCTGCCATCTTAATATGATTCCATAACTGTCTTCCTACTGAAATCCGGCCGCATCCACTTAATCATCCTTTCCTTTGTATAAAGAAATTCGCCGTTCTCATATCACTCGCTGTTGATTCCCTCGTTTAGTGTGTGGTCCCTTCCTTCAGCATAAATGTTCGATCGAGCCGTCAACGGCTCATTTGTACCACTCTGGGTCACTTCTAAATAACCCGCGGCCAGCTCATCGAGGCTGAGTATTTACCAGCCGGCGCTGCAAGGCTATGTGTATTTGGTACAGAAAGGCCACGTGCTATATTTTATCACATGATTCATCCGCTGAATTTCCCCCCCATCAGACCGAGGCAAACTTACTCCTTGGGTTAACTGTTTGAAACAACTATTGTCCAAAGCAATACCATGCCTTCCAATTCAGCATCCTCGAAGCCTATTCAATCCTCTATTGGTACCCAGCCCAAAGATCGATCTATTTCACAAACGGTCAAAGGCGCAGGCTTCAAGGACCTCACTCATATGATGCATTCTTATGGCCTGAAGAGACACGTCGAAGCAGACGTTCAGGAAGCTAAAGCTATTCTAGAGGCTTTCAGGCAAGCAGACCAAGAGGACTGGGAAGCGTCACAGAGGAAGTAACCATGCCATTTGTAAAGACTCCAAAAAATAAAATACCTGATGAGCACTGACTCTACATTTAGCATATTCCTGGTGGATATGCTAGAGTTCGATAGGCAGTACCTCTGACGAACGGGAGATATCAGATACATGAGATAATGGAGATTTAGACCCTCTGATGGGAATTTGCGAGCTATGACAGGTTTGCTCACATAGGGTCAGACGTCTGTTGACGCTCAGAAAGAGATGCTATGAGGGAAGGCATAGAGATTCTTCGGTACAAAGATTTTGTCTAATACTTTCAGTAGAGCAATAGTCAAACAGCAACAACAAGCCGATTATAGCTCTATATATTCATGTAGTAGGGAATCAAGACCTCCAATGAATGAAGTCGTTCCGGCACGTATGTGAAGGTGTGTGTGTGTATGTATTTATTTAACGTCAGACGGAGAGCAGCATGTGACCGCTGTCTTGGGGAGGCCCAATGGACTAGATGACGCCATGGGCGAAAACACAACAAACAGAACTAACCATATTTTTGGAAAAAACGCCTCAAAGCATCCCCAAGTTCCTTGTAGGGTTGAGACTTGGGAACGCGAACCAGAGGTGGAAATTTTGTTCGCGTTTGGCAAATGTAAGCATCAGATTCGTTTGGCGTAGAGATCAGATTCTGCCTCTCGAGCTAGAACCTACCCTTAGGGACGATATATGCCAGCTAGTGTCAGTTCTGATCAATCTGGAGGGAAACCTGTCACATCTACCAAGCACGCACCCAAAACAACACCACGACAGTCACGAGAAATAGCCTTTCTCTCGGGGGATAGGTTGCAAACTCAACAGTAACATAGGAACCTGAGACCGCGGTATGCCATCAGCAGACAGCATTTACAGCACGTTTCACTAGAGACCGAAAGCCTCACTCAACATCCAACCCCTTAAAGCTTCAAGCTTGCGATAACACCAGACCACTCAATCTTGACACTCGATACATCACCACACAGAACACGGAGAGGAAGTTACTCCACCTCTCAACATCAGACTAAGACGTGATGCCCACACTATTAGTCGATTATCCCCAGCCCCCGGCTGACGTCTCTACGACCTCGATCTTGTATACCGCAACTCTATCACTATATGCAGAACAGATGCTACGATACGCCTGCTCCGCCTCTCGTCGCACCACCATAGACTATGAGTGTCTTGCCCACACCACTAGTATACCTTCCCGATAGAACTGTTAGCATCAAAGGATAAACACCACACACATAACAGGATGAGAAATGAGCCGGCATGTTCTCAACCACCAAGACCTTCAAGCATTTGGTCCATATTTGCACTTCACCCCGAGGACACTATGATGATGGACCTGGAAGAAACCAAAAGCTTGAAGATCGGTGAGAAGGAGGAAGCTGGATGAATGTTTAGCGATAGCAGGGGGAGACTGAAGGTATATGGACACAAGTTGGTTAGCAGAAGCGGCTACCAAAAAACCATGCATTGAAGACAAGCAAAACACTCCTTCGCACGGATATGTACATAGTCGTAGATAGGAGTCACACCGCTCAGCATAGGAGGTTGCTGGCCATATTCGTGTAATGAAGTGAAGGGATTTTATACTCTTCGGCAACTGCGCCAAAACTGAGCCATTCCGGCATAGCCACCCTACTGGGAGGATGGAACCGTGTATGAAATAATCAATCAATCAATAAGACGCCATGGGCCGCAAGGGCCACATGGCCAGCTCTAGCTACTTCTAACTATTACAATTGCTTTATGCGCAGCCGTGACTCTAAAGTTCTACAGCTGTCTGCGGTTATTCCTTGTTAGGGGTACGTTTGGCTGCTTCCACTGCAGTTGGTCCTCCTGCCTATGACCCCTTGCCACCTGTCAGCCCGCAGTTACTGCCTACCAAAAGTGTGGGGAGTGTGAAGATATGAGGAAAAGTAAGACAAAAGAGCCTGCAGAGTAGGTCTGCTAGGATATAGTGTGCTGTAGCCTAGTTAGGAACCTCTTGAGTAGCTTGTAAGAAACAGGTGTTACTGAGAAACCATGAGCTTGTGATCTAGTTCGCAAGATCAGAAGCACCTTTCGGAGATCTTATCTCCTGTGTATGTCATGGGGGCCAAGTAGGCGTGCGTTGCTTCTTTTACAAAATAAGAAGTATAAGGGGGTCTTTGGCCGACCACAACTACAGTTAGGTGTTACATCGTGGTGCTTTATCAGTGAGTAGGCTACTTTCTTTCATGTCACTACATACCCACTTCAAAACGACGTATATTGAGGCCCATATCAACCACATCACCAACGTTGAGCTCTTTATAAGCGGCTGGAGAGGTTGCTGGTACTGCCTCTCTGGCGAGCACTTGCTGTGTATACTCTTCTGATGGCCAGAGTCGAGGATGACAGCTTGTGCTGGTAGGTCCGAATCCTGCGGCTCCCAACCCATCGTGCTCATGATAGCGTGGCTAATAGGACAATGGATTTGCGAGTAGCGACGGCAACCTCGAAAGTGACTGCGTTTCGATCTTGGATTGTCCTTAGGGCTCAACAGTTCACGCGCGGCTCCGTTCACAGTGGCAGATGAGATTGTGCTTGGGAGCGGTCACGGGCGGTGGTCGTGTTGGAGGAAGTTGGCTGCAGTGAAGCATTCGTGCAAGTCGTTAGCAACTCCCCAGGGTTTTCCTACCTCAATACAGCCTCAATTGAACCATCCAGATCTCAGATGCGGTAACATCATACACAGTATACAACCAAACACACAGCACATACAAATCTGTGGATCTGGGAGAGCATCACCACTTCCTGCAGCCGTAGTCCTGCTCGACAGATTCTTGAACCCTCATTGAAGTGACACCACCAATTTATATAACAAATAGCAGGCATTTGGCCCATACAAGTGCACACACAGTCACACCATTCGGGGGAGTCAGGGTCTTGGAAGGTGTGGCTTTACAGGAGCACAGAAGGGGCGGTTTGGACGAGAGAACGTTGTTGGGAAGGCTGTTTCCTGTGAGGACCAGGGGGGTCGTGGAATCACGACTACTGTGGCCAGCGGAGTTGCAACATGGCTTCACTGTGGCCATAGCCCACCAGGCATGTAGAAATCGCAGACATAGGAGGACAGTTGGCCGCCCAGTCAGAGCCTTATATCACTGTCACAAACAGAGCACTTCTGTCAACGGATATGTATATATGCGTAGATAGAAGCCAGGCCGCTCAGTGGAAGAGGTTGGCCACACGAGTGTGATGAAGTGAGGTGCATCTCCTGAGGTAGACGCAGCTCGGCAACTGGTGCCAAAGCTGCGTCATTCCGGCATAGCTGTTCCTACGATAGACGGCTGGAACCGGGTATGAATAAATGAATGAGCTCTTTATGGCTCTTCACGCAGCGTACAATCGATCAATAACAACTGAAGACACCCAAGCTGGATTCAGCGGAGCTTGGTTAGTATTCATCGACCCTCAAACCGTAATATCAAAGCCGGATACCAGTTACAACGGCCTATACCGACTGTACGCCCTCAGCAGCCTTGGATTTCGCAGACGCCTCACATCCCAACCGATGGATGCCCTTTCGCAAATGACTTTTGTAAAGAATCGTATTGCAGATCCTGCAGGAAGCTCGCATACCCCTATTTTTCAAACGGTAGTTTCATTGGCAAAGGGTGCAGAGCCATTGGCTCATGAATTGACATTGTTGTCTGCCGAGGTCTGCACCCCTTGGATAGCAAATGAAGCCCTTAGCAAGCGTCGCAGAGCCAAAAAGGTTCGGGTCCGTCAAGGGAGTGTACCTGTTGTAGAAGATGTCCTTGACGTTTAGCAAAATAACGATGAGGAGCAGATTCAACGCGACAAGCGTGCTAAGGAGGGAGGTCGAAATGAGGGGCAACCGAGTGTACGACGCTGTGGCACTTGCGTAAAAGCTGGTCATAGTACAAGAACTTGTTAGGAGGTCGTAAATGTGTCTAGTTCCTTAGATTCAGAACAATTTTAATTAATATAATCTCTTGTGGTGCTTTATTTACGTTTCGAATTAGGTGGTGTAGGAGAAAGTGGCCCACTCACTGATAAGCACGTTACAAAGTTTTGCTCTAGTCACATGTCAACTTAATCTTGGATCATCTCTTCTCCAGGTCTGCAAAGCTGGCCGTTGGTCTACTGACACCGAGTCTTCCTCATTCAGTGCTCTATGAGTCGTATTACAGACACTTCATGTCCTCTTACAAAAAAGTTTTCCTCTGCATCTACAACTCAGCGAAAGTACTTTCCCTCTGATTGTATACACCCAACCAATCAAATACACACACGCGTATAATTTTACCTCAAATCATCCAGCTAGGGCCAGTTAGAAACTTTAGGAAGGTCCCAGCCGCCTCCCAAGCATGTGTTACTTAATAACGAAAGGCACAATGCTCCAAGGCCGAATAGATGCAAATTGCACCATCTTTCAACCATGTCCACGCTACTCGTAATAAAGTACAGTACTAAACCTTAAGACGATGTAATTATTAATTAAGTTGGTTATATTATTTATAACAAAATGCCTCCAACTTTGAATAATCCAGAGTAACGCAAAATGAATATTTACCAAATTTAGTCGCTTCTGATTCGAATCATAGCAAGCTACCATAAAAAGAGCCACAGCCGTCGATAGTGTGATTAGAAAGACTGTATAATCCCCTGGCCTAGATGCCGAAACTGACTTATAGGGTAAGCTGGAGGCTAACATACTCGTATATTTGCGGGAGGTGGTTGCAGCTCTATTGACTTATAATGTGCTCTGAAATTGTCCATCGTAGGAAGAACCTGCCTTGTTGATCCGATATGTGTATAAAAGGCTTGAAGCCATTCAACTATCATAGCTGTAGTCAACCAAGCAAAGTTTTCCACCGCCAATATAACCCCATTGTTGAAACTAATCTCTTTCAATGAGCTCGAGGTACTTGATCTGTGCCGTTAACATTTGAACAAATATCCAGAGAAATTTGTATTTTGTCTTTCTTTAATCTTGGAATTAAAGATGCAAGGCCTCGCGAAGGCGAGATCTTCCAGTATAATCCCGTCTCGTCCATATTGTATATATCTCCCTCCTCTGCTAAGGTTGGTATGCCCCAATCACTTCTTCTTCTGCTGTTGCTGTTGCTGGCACTGAACCTGCTTCTCCGTGTTATGTGTGCTGAGTTATATAAGTTGCTTCCTGAACTTCTGCAACGAGTCAACTCCAAATTTGGGGTAGGGCTGGTCGGGGTACTGAGGGAGTTGCTGCCAGATCTGCTGCGACTTTTGCTGTGGAAGCTCTGAACTTGTTGTACTGCCTTTCTCTTCAACAGCTGCGACGAATAAAGCAGCTTCTCATTACCAGGCCACTACCATGCGCGAACTCTAATACGGTCTGTAGAGTTAACAGAGTTATCAAGAGAATTAAAACGGCACGAGAGAGATTTTGAGATAGTTGTTGAATTGTTGATAACACCACTCATACAGGCCGTTTGAGAAGGGCGAAGATGTTAGTTATGTGCATAGGTACTCAAAGCACGTCGCTGTTCTACACGATCTGCTACTTCTGTGCCATATTGATGAGACAGTATTCGGTATAATAGCTACGATAAAACGATATTTTCAATATCGTAAATTGAATTTTGTTTAAATAGGACAGGGTTAGTTATCGCACTAATGGGAATATTGCCCTAACGCATATAGGCTTAGGGTATTAATACAGTAACACAGAAAGAGAAGACTGCCATCATTGCGTCTCCCCTTTAATTCAACCTGCTTTCTGCCGGCGTCTATCTGGCCTCCCCCTTCTAGACACTCTATCAGCTCTAGATTTGAGTTCTGTCTGGACTGTTGCCATCCTAATTAACAGAGAACCAATTGGCAACCTCCTTCATCGCTCCTGTTTCCAGGGTACCCGGATGCTACTCGTACCTGCATTTCTACCAGCTGTAAATCAAAGACAAAGGTAGCTTTCTACCAATACCCTCGTTCGCCAGTAGGGCATTTAATGTTTCCTCCACCAAGCATTGTACTTCCAAGCAACACCATGTCGGCTGCACCGAAAGAGAACGTCAAGTGGGTTGATGTACGTTTGAACGCCGCCGCCTGGCTTCCCTCGAGTCAGTACGGCCACAATGGCAGACCCTCTCTAATGCTCTTCTCATAGGGACTTCGCGGAATTGCATCGCTGCTGGTAGTCGCAACTCATTTGGCTCGCGGCTTTGATGAAGACCTCTTCAAATCCATTTCAAAAGATCCATACAAGGACCTTCAACCGGGAGAGGTAGTGGTTCCAAGGCTCTTCCAGTACCCCTACCTCCGAGTACTGGTCCAAGGTCGAATTGGTGTTTCGATATTTGCGTTGGTCACAGGCTATGTCTGTGCCCTCAAGCCTATACGACAATTCCGAGCTGGACAAATGGATGCCGCGTTCTCTGGAATAGCGAAGAGTGCTTTCCGCCGTACACCTAGACTTTTCCTGCCCACGACAATCATAACGGTCGCATCGTGGTTCATATGTCAGTTTGGGGTGTACCAGATTGCGAACAGATCGGAGGGCTGGTGGATCAACCATTCTTCTCCGAATATGACCCCCTGGATTGGACGAGCTATCTATGAACTGTTAAATGCAATAGTCACTACATGGAGTGCGTTGTGGAACCCATATGATATTAATCACTGGACTCTGCAGCCACTGCTGAAGGGTGCCTTTTGGGTCTACACATTCCTGATAGGGACTGCGTATATGAAGCCCAGATACCGAATGACGGCTTCTTTGATTTTGGTGGCATACTTTTATGTCTCCAAAGATGGTACGCTATTTCCCATACAGCCGATGTAAGTTGCTTACATGTTCCAGCGCACTTAGGAAGTCAGTTCTTCTTCGGTACATTTCTCACGGAGCTCTCCCAGGATCCAGGTCATACGGCTTGGCTCAAGAGCAACAAATGGCCTGCACGAACCCTGACACCTATTTGCATCATCTTCGGTCTGATGCTGGCCTCATACCCGGAGAAGAACCCCGAATGGCGTCCGTGGTCATTATTCATGCTGAGAGTGGGACATAGAATCTTTCCTGATGGTTCGGAATACCCTCGCAACTATTCCTCACTAGGACTCTTTTGCATCACACTTGGGATACATTTTTCCAGTGGCGTCAAGGACGTTCTTTCGAACAAATATCTGCTGTGGTTTGGAAAGAACTCCTTCGCAGTTTATCTATTACACGGTACTCTTCTCCGGACTATACTGGTGTGGATGCTGTTCGGTGTAAGCTTCCCTAAAGATGTAGAAAAGGAGGGAAAGATGGTTCCAGGTCCACCATTGAAGATTTGTGGAAGGGTAGGGTGGTACTTCTGGGTTCCGATATGGCTGGTGATGCTCTATAGCATTGCCAATCAGTGGACGAAGCACGTCGATCCGTTCTGTGCGAGGATGACAGCAAGGATAGAGAATTATATGTTTGAGGAGCAACACACGACGCTGAGTGCAGAAGCTCAACAAAATAGAGAGAAGGCAAAGCTGAGCCCTTTACCACGTTAAGAGAGATTTGGGCACGACGAAGTTGTTGCTGGATTGCGAGTATTCTCCGGCATTATGGAGGGAAGCGTCCATGGAGTTTGTAGACAGGTCCAGCTTGTATGGCTGAGAAGACCGCCATGTTCTTAGCACCGTTTTTGAGTGTATGAATTTGTATAGTACTTATAATGAAGAACTGGACCGATTATACAATTTATTACAATCGAGACGAGAGGACTCACGAACCAGCAGAAGTCGATCCCAATGTTTCAACAGGCAGGCTATGATTTTCTCACCTCCCATCTGACTTACTTTGATATTACAAGCACTTATTCACTTCACATTTTCTCCCGAGTTGAAACCCCCAAATACATGGGTCTGTTTCCTTTAAATTATTTGCAATCATATTGGACCTGCCGTTTGCATCCTCTCACAAACACCATACTTCAAGGAGGATGATACAGACATATAGCTACCTCTTAGCTTGGCCCAGATCGCTAGTGCTCACCCACCATGAAGCGACCCTTCGAAATCAGGAAGTAGATAGACCATAAGACCAGAGAGGCATCGCTATACGTGCATTGAACTCTCGACATGTCTGATCTGCTTGACCTGCTAACATTCCGTATCCTCATGTCCTGTAGTTCCTACAGTACCTTCCATCCGAACACTGGATCCTGGCGAAGACAACATAAAGCAGACCGTTTTCCATTCACTCATAAACAAGTTTTCTATCGCACTCCATTTAAGAGATGACCCGAGTTCTCATGGACAATATATAGCCAGATGCACAAAAAGTCGTGCTAAGCCCCGAGTACGGAAATTCAAAGGCCCTTGGATGCGGGGAATACCAAGATCCACTTAAAAAAACGACATCGGAGCTACAAAAATCTCAAAGGCTAAGATTAAAGTATTGTACGATTTGGAGCAAGTGGCTATTGTCAGTCTTCATCTACACATCTCTGTAACCGAACTTCGATTCCATATTACATCTGCCCCAAAATTCCTCGAACCACACAATATGGCTACCTACGCTCTGTCCGATGCCCACAAGAACGTATGTTGACCCCTCCAAAAAGAGAATACCGGCTAACAACGTGTAGATGTTGGAGGATTCGCTCCTTGACACTGATCCTGAGATCGCAGAGTTCATGGTATGATCTACCGCCCATTTGATATACATGTGGTCTAAATAATATAGAAACTCGAGGTCCAGCGTCAAAGAGAGTCCATCCTCCTAATCGCCTCTGAGAACATCACCTCCCGAGCTGTCTACGATGCATTGGGTTCGCCTATGTCTAACAAATACTCCGAGGGTTACCCAGGTGCTAGATACTATGGGGGAAACCAGCACATTGACTCTATTGAGTTGACCTGTCAGGCTCGCGCTCTGAAGGCTTTCCACTTGGATGCCGACAAATGGGCGGTCAACGTTCAATGCTTGAGTGGTAGTCCTGCAAATCTCCAGGTTTACCAGGCTATCATGAAACCCCATGATCGTTTGATGGGTCTGGATCTGCCACACGGTGGTCACTTGAGCCATGGCTACCAGACCGCTACTCGCAAGTAAGGAACATCGGAGAGGATATCGGAGCTGTATCTAACTCAACATAGGATTTCTGCTATTTCTACCTACTTTGAGACCCTTCCATACCAAGTCGACTTGGAGACCGGTATCATTGACTACGATACACTACAAAAGAATGCCCTACTCTACAGACCCAAGGTCCTCGTTGCCGGTACATCTGCATACTGCCGTCTCATTGACTATGCTCGGATGCGCGAGATTGCCGACTCTGTTGGAGCATATCTCGTCGTTGACATGGCTCACATCTCTGGTCTCATCGCCGCTGGTGTCATCCCCAGCCCTTTTGAGCATGCCGATATCGTCACCACAACCACCCATAAATCTCTTCGCGGTCCTCGTGGTGCCATGATCTTCTGCAGAATCGGTGAGCGTCCCGCCACTGCTTTCCGCAAGACCGTCACCCAATACGACCTGAAGGAGCCCATCAACTTCTCTGTCTTCCCTGGTCACCAAGGAGGTCCCCACAACCACACCATCACCGCCCTCGCTGTTGCTCTCAAGCAAGCTTCCTCCCCAGAGTTCCAGCAATACCAGGAACAAGTCGTGAAGAACGCTAAGGCGCTCGAGGTCGAATTCAAGAAGCTTGGCTACAAGCTCGTTGCCGACGGAACTGATTCGCACATGGTTCTTCTCGATATGCGCCAGCATCTCGATGGTGCCCGCATCGAGGCTGTCTTGGAGCAAGTCAACATCGCTTGCAACAAGAACGCCATCCCAGGTGACAAGTCGGCTCTCACGCCATATGGAATCCGTATCGGCACACCAGCCATGACCAGTCGTGGGTTCAGCGAGCAGGATTTCGCCAAGGTCGCAGGCTACATTGACCAAGTCGTCAAGATCTGCAAGGAGGTCCAGGCCGCTATGCCCAAGCCAGACAACAAGCTCAAGGACTTCAAGGCCAAGGTCGCTGCTGGCGAGGTTGAGAAGATCAACGCGCTGAAGAAAGAGATTGCTGCGTGGGCTGTCACTTTCCCTCTGCCAGTTGAGGGATGGAGAGCTGATAAATAGATGTCACGTTGTTTGGGTTCCCTTTTCTTGACATGGTTTGGGAGCATAGGGGGAGTACAAGGTCAAAAGCATCAACGTCTTTTGGGGCGCATATAAATTACTACTTCAACGTAGGCCATTGATATCCCAGGTAGGGGGATTCACTTCACTACATATTCGTAGTAATGAAAATGTCAAAAATGGCTTCGCCAACAAACCGCACGTTCTCGCTCAAGCTTGCTTTCGATTGTTTCCATGCCCTATTAACTAACTACGGAACAGACGTGCCCTGCTGTCTGCAACCCACTCCAGCCATCCACTAGGTAGCCACTTTAATTAACATCATCGCATCGTCGGTTTCCGGGTGTACCCTGACGCGCGACGTATAGCGAATCGGAAACCAAACATTTCCATCTCGAAGTTGTGCTTATTGAAAGAACTCCTCACCTTGATGCTGCATTGGATGAGCAAGTACCAAATGCGCACTCTATACATTATTAGAATAAATCCCTTCTTTGCAGAATGTGGTGCATAAATCGTTGAGGTCACGAGGAAGAAGAGGGAATGGGGCGAGCCCAGCCAATCACATGGGCTTCTACGAGGCAGCGTTGCTCGCTCGTTGTGACGCACCTCTTATTTGCCTCTCGAAGCTACAACAACATCCCCTCGTCAGCAACTGTTCATCCTCCATCTTTAATCATAACTCCCATCTACCACTGCCATCGACCCTCCCATCTACCATTGCCATCAATCCTCTCATCTATCTCTTTGACAGCGATAGCAGACCCCGACCTTCGTAAATATGAAAGGCGCAATCATCGCCGCAGCCGCGCTGCTTGGAGCTGTTGATGCAGCTATCCACAGCCTGCCACTTAAGAAGGTCTCTTTGACAGAGCAACTCGCATACGCCAATATTGGCGAGCAAGCTAGACACCTCGGCCAGAAGTACATGGGGGTCCGCCCGAAATCTCACTCGCAGGAGATGTTCAAGGAGAACTCTATTCACACTGGCGACAAAGGCCACACCGTTCCCGTCCAGAACTTCTTGAACGCTCAGTGTAAGTGTTACAGTAACCA
The DNA here is from genome assembly GCA_019669825.1 of Calycina marina. Classification (NCBI taxonomy): domain Eukaryota; kingdom Fungi; phylum Ascomycota; class Leotiomycetes; order Helotiales; family Pezizellaceae; genus Calycina; species Calycina marina. The sequence goes on from MU254282.1 coordinate 12,190, forward strand.
GAGACTTTAGCATGTCTAATAAATATACAGACTTCTCCGACATCACCATTGGAACTCCTCCGCAGTCGTTCAAGGTCATTCTTGATACCGGAAGCTCGAACTTGTGGGTGCCATCCGAGCAGTGCGGGTCTATCGCCTGCTATCTGCACACAAAATACGACTCCTCATCCTCCTCCACATACAAAAAGAACGGATCAGAGTTCGAGATTGCATATGGATCGGGTTCGCTCAGTGGATTTGTATCCAAGGACACTCTAACGATCGGTGACCTCGCCATTGCGGATCAGGTTTTCGCTGAAGCCACCAATGAGCCAGGACTTGCTTTTGCTTTCGGTCGCTTTGACGGTATCTTGGGACTTGGTTATGACACCATTTCCGTCAACAAGATCGTCCCACCGTTCTACGAGATGGTCAACCAGGGCCTACTTGACGCGAGTGTTTTCTCCTTCTACCTTGGTGATGCCGAGGATGATAATTCCGAAGTTACCTTTGGTGGCGTCAACAAGGACCACTACACTGGCGACCTCACCACCATCCCTCTGCGAAGAAAGGCATACTGGGAGGTCGATCTTAGTTCCATCAGCTTCGGTGATGCTAGAGCTGAGCTTGACAACACCGGCGTCATACTTGACACCGGAACTTCCCTTATCGTCCTCCCATCTACCCTCGCTGAGCTTCTCAACAAGGAGATGGGTGCTAAGAAGGGATTCAACGGCCAATACAGCGTCGAGTGCGACAAGCGTGCATCGCTTCCAGATTTGACCTTCGAGCTGAGTGGCTACAACTTCTCCATCACTGCTTACGATTACGTACTTGAGGTTCAAGGCTCTTGCATCTCCACATTCACTGCTATGGTAGAGTAACCCTTATCAAACCTCATCAATCCATTACTAACACCTGCACAGGATATTCCAGAACCTACTGGACCATTAGCAATTCTGGGAGATGCTTTTCTCCGAAAATGGTACTCTGTCTACGACTTGGAGCACAATACTGTTGCTCTTGCAAAAGCCAAGAAATAGATGAGAGCTAGGATAGATATGAAGTGGTTGCACACGGGGAACTTTTCCTTACTGTAGTCTAGGGCGTACTATGCAGTTCAACCTGCTTTTGCCGTCTTGATTTCGGACGTGCTTGTATCCACTTAAATACGCTCACATGGGTTTTCTTTTGTTAGTTAGGATCGGAAATGATAACCATCTTTGCATCAAGTTTTCTTTTTCTTTTTTGTACCTTATCGTGATCATGGTGTATAGTCTCTTGTAAATGGTTGTGAGAATGTTACTTCAATGCACGTCGCAGCAGCATGACGGACATGAAGCCAAATACGCAAATTAAATTATTACACATATGTACCCGACACGCTCTCTCTGTATTTAATGTCTGTTGCGCTTTAATTTGTTCTGCTCCTGCTTCTGCTTCTGCAGGTGATTTTGTACTTCTGGTAGATTGCCCCAGCGCAGATTTGCGGGTGGCATCCTTCGGCGAATTACCCTTATTCAACCCATCCCACAATCAACAAACGAAGGCAACACGGAACCTCAATTCACAGGATGTTGGAAAGTTCGATGATACCCGGCCTCCTGGTGCAGCCCAGATTGAAGAGGCCAATTGTGTGTGTAGTACACCAAGATTTTTCTATCCTAGTGTCGGCTAGCGTTACGCATGCTGCGTTCTGTGCTGAACTGTTACACATTTGTTGTTTTTTCATGTTTACTGCATAGGGAGGTTATTGAATGGCGAAGGTCATCTTGTTCCTGCTGGAAGTGCAGCATTTGGCTATTCATGTAATGACCGGTGTAGAGTAGCTTGCACCGTTGCCAACTGAGCCAAAAGGCTACGAGAATTTATCAGCAATCAATTCTCTGGTCTACTGGATATTCGAAGGTACATACACGTGCTCGCAAGCCACGTCACGCATCTTTCGCTTGCAACCGTAGTTGCACCTTGCAAAGCAGGCAACTTCGATCGTTACAAATCAGCGCTTGGCACTGGAGTTTGCCTTGTTGATTGAGTGTCGCTACTGGTAAGGCTATGGTGATTGTTTTACGTGCAGCATGCGCGTTTTGTATAAATTGATGCTGAGATCCAAGACGAGATTAAGCTCAAGCTTTCCATTACGTCTATTTCGCTTCTGCCTATTTTCTTCCTTTCACAGTTTGATCGGTTTGGCTTCTTTCTTTCTGTTGTTGTAGGACAGCAATATGCGTACCCCAGCTTCTTTTCTTCTGCCTGTTCTCCTAGGCGTGGCAGTGCAAGAATGCGAAGCGAAAACAGTCCCCGCTAATGTCGCTCAAAGAATCCATTATCAAGCAGGGCAGATGCGCGAAACCGGTTTCTACGCGACTGATACTGGGCCGAATAGTACTTCCCCTCCCTCTCTTCATACACGGCTACTAACAGCAGAACCCAGCATGACCATACTGCGGCAACCACACCTCCTAGGCATCATCTACGTCTCGGGCTCAGGCGGCACGCTCGTCAACATCGATGTTGACTGCGACGGCACGCGAGGCGGAGCCGGCGACGACGGGCGCTGCGGGAAGAGCACCGACCTGCAGACGGAGACATAGTTTAAGGATACCGCTGCGGGCTATAAGAAGGGCATCGAGGATCTTAATGCCAAAGTACATCCGTATGTGGTGTTTGGGAATGAGGGCAGTAAGGCCGGGTATGCGACGTTTGAGCCGGCGGAGTGTGGAATCCAGCCATTGAGTTCGATGGAGCTTGTTTGTGGGGATAAGATGGTATGTCTCCTTCTCTCTTCTCTGTGATAGTGGTTTAGGTTTGAGGTTTGGGGAAGTGAAGCTAATGGAGTTCCAGTTTTATGGTATCTTCGGCGACACAAACGGAGATGATGGAACGAAGGCCGTGGTTGGCGAAGCGTCCATCTCGATGGCAACGCTCTGTTTCGGCGAGAAAATCAACGGGAATTCCGGCCATGACGAGAACGACGTCCTGGTCATCAGGTTTGCGGGCTCCAAAGAGGAGACAGTCCTCGGTGCTGAGGGCGCAATTGAGAGGCTAATCTTCCGAGGAGTTTGTTGCGTTCAAGGTGTTTGATGCGTTGGATGATAAACCTGTGGGCAAGATTGGTGGCGGTGATGGTGGTGCGAGGGGAAAGAGTGCGTCTGGAGTGAGTGGTGAGGATGATGGGGGTGAGGAGGGGAGTACGCCTACGACGCTGATTAAGAGTACGAAACCGAAGGAGACTGGGGAGCGCAGGATGACGTTTTCAAAACAAAACTCTAAGGCTTCCAGGGTCTCGTGCGTCCGAGTTCTGAGCACCGAATCTCACTGTGATTGAACGGTCTGGACCCCCCGCGGCCTTCACAATAGCTCCTTCTTGCAACTTGGACAGCAGCTCATTCAGCGGTTCCTGCGACGCTTTAGCCCCTTTGAGTTCCTCGTCAAGTTGTCACAATACCTCAGCTTTGCCTTCACTAGATCCAGCCGCGCCGTCATTATCGCTGCTGCAGATGTTCTAGAAGTAGTCGTATGCCGTGTAAGGCCAGTGCAATGATACCGACGGCACTCGCGGCAAGGCTCAGAGGAGCAGCCATTTGTGTTTGTTGATGATAGAAGCAGGCGTAAATGGAGGCCTAACCATGAGCTTGGGCTGGGCCATGGAAGCGCCGATTAATCTGATTGGGAGGTAGCCGCACGTCGTTGCGGCTGAAGGATACCAACGACATCGATACAGTCAATTAATATTTGACACTTCGTCGCAAAGCTTCTACTATGACGGCAATTGCGACATATTTTGGCGAGCACAACTCTGGCCTCCAAGGTGGAATATTCAACGGTCCCGTCAATACGCAGTTCCATCACCATCCCCCTCCTGGTAAGTCGCAAAGGTCCAAGCTGGCCCCGCGCTAATGACGTTCCCACCCGCAGAACGATCAGAGACCCCGCCGAACCCATCGATCGTTATACCCTTCAGTCGCGACACAGGCTTCGTCGAGCGTGGCTCGATACTTGATCAGATTCATCAGAAATGTGCTATCTTAGGATCCCGAACCGCGCTCGTTGGCCTGGGCGGCGTTGGGTAAGCACATCATTCTGTTGGTACGGATTGCTAAACGTTATAAAGCAAATCGCAACTCGCTATCGAATACGCGTATCGAACTGGAGATCGATCACCAAACACTTGGGTGTTCTGGGTCCACGCAAGCAATGCCGCCCGGTTTGAGCAGAGCTTTCTATGTATTGCAAACTGCGTTAAAGTCTCTGGACGACAAAATCCACAAGCCGATATCTTCCAGCTCGTGCACGACTGGCTGCGTGATGATAAGAGAAAGTGGGTTCTTATACTTGATAATGTGGATGATGCTAGCGTCCTCCTCAAGGCTCGAAGTTCCGGGCAAGAGGGGAAAACAAGCGATGTAGAGAGCGAGAACTCACTGTCGATCATGTCATACTTACCGCATTGCCGGCATGGAACGATCTTGATAACAACGCGGAGTAAAGATGAGGCCCTGAATCTAGTTGAAGAGAACGACATTATCACGATCAAACCGATGAGTAGTAAAGATGCGCTGACGCTCTTCGAGAACAAGCTGGGAAGGGTCCACAACTGTAGTGGTAACGCCGACGTTGCTGCTGAGCTTCTCGTAGCACTCGAGCATATGCCGCTCGCTATCGTTCAGGCAGCTGCATACATCTTACGGAGGAAGCCACGATATTCCGTGCGCCAGTATCTTCAGAGCTTTCGGGAGAGCAATCATAGGAGAACGAGGCTTCTAGGCTACAATGGCAAGCAGCTCCGTCGGGATGGGGATGCGAAGAATTCAATCATAATTACGTGGCAGATGTCGTTCGATTACATTCGTGAGATCCGACCATCAGCAGCTGATTTACTGTCGCTCATGAGCTTTTTTGACCGGCAAGGAATCCCAGACGCTCTACTTCAAAATCGAAGCACACAAATAAATTCAAGGCAAGACCTGATGGAAAGCGTCGCTAGTGATTGTTCTGATAATGATATGGGCTGTGGCGATGAAGAAGGCAGCACATCACAGTCATCTATGAACGATGAGTTTGAAGAGGACGTCTCAGTCCTACAAAATTACTCGTTTATCTCTGTCAACGCCAATGACGCAACATTTGGAATGCACCGACTAGTGCAGTTAGCAACTCGGATATGGCTTAAGGACAATAAGCAGATAGAGAAGTGGAAATACGTGTTTATTAGGAATCTTGACGCAGAGCTTCCGACGGGAGAGTACGAGAATTGGGAAAGGTGTCGGGCACTTTTCCCACACGCACAATCGGCAGCAGCACAAAAGCCAAAGGAACAGGAATGTTTGAAGGACTGGACTTCTGTGCTCTATAAGGCAGCATGGTACGCGTGGAGAATGGGGAATGGCGTAGAGGCAGAGAAGCTGTCGGTCCAGGCAATGGAAGTTCGGAAGAAGATTCTCGATGATGAGCATAACGATACGCTAGATGGCATGGCAATGGTGGGGTTAGTATATGGGCTGAATGGCCGGTGGGATGATGCTGAGAAGCTGGAGGTGCAAGTCATGGAGAAAAGGAAGACGAAGCTCGGAGTGGACCACCCTTCGACGCTGACGAGCATGGCCAACCTGGCATCGACGTACAGGAACCAAGGCCGGTGGGATGATGCTGAGAAGCTGGAGGTGCAAGTCATGGAGACGAGCAAGACGAAGCTCGGAGTGGACCACCCTTCGACGCTGACGAGCATGGCCAACCTGGCATCGACGTACAGGAACCAAGGCCGGTGGGATGATGCTGA